>JBCAUG010350603.1:0-32101 GCA_038406175.1 Haplosyllis leylae
ACTGTAGTAATACTTTGTGCGGCCAGAGTTCCTGTTGGTACTGTGTTTCCTGGGTTATTGTTACTTGGCTGTCCTGTCGGTGGATGGTGGTAAGCCACCTGTGCATGTTGTAATGGGATAGGAGCAAGAGAAACAGTTTCAGACTGTGCTGTCACTGCCTGAATTTGTTGAAATGTTTCTGAAGTTGTAGATGCTGATGGAATGGCAGTGGTTGATCTTGTAGGGCATCGAACTAAACGTAGACGTGAGTCCTCAGAATTATTTGTAGTGTTATTATTATGCTGATTATTGGTCTGAATTTGAGTTGAAAATGTTTCTAATGATAGAGAGGGGTCTCATTCTTGCTTCTGCGTGGGTGGTGCAGATTGTAGTTTAGACTCCTCTGTTTGTACAGCAGTGTGTTTTACTTGTTTGGAATTCGTTGTTCGCTTTACCTTATGGGGTCTTGATCTTTCTACGATCGGGTTTGCAGTGGCTCGTGATGTGGCCAAAGCCATAGCAGTAGCTTCGGTTGATCCTGGAATGGTACCTCTACATTCTTCTTCAGTAGTGCTAACATTCATATACCCTGAAGTTTCTTCCTCGGATGAAGGGTCGTCCGGTAGTGTCTTTAATTCTCGTGACTCTGGTTTTTCATTCGGAGCAGCCATAGAAAAATGTTTCCATCTTTACACTATAAAATCTAAACAAAACAGAAATAATCTTACTGATTGTTCTCCTGGCTGTCTTGATGATATGTTTCAGCAACTTGTTGTTGTTGTTGGATTCTATCGGAAGCTGTAGTGTCCTGGGTTTTTAAACGCATCCCTTGGAAGCTTGTACGGCAGGGGTGGTCTAACAGGCTTTTTGTTTTGGCGCTTTTTGCTAGTCCCCTGCCAAAACCTCTGTACGATGTACTTGGAGTCAGGGGTTGCAGTCGCCGGGAGTGGGGTGTCCGCTGTCTTCTCTGCTGAAGTAGTTTCAGGGAGGTGAGGGGGTGTAAATGATGGGTCTTCTCCCTCTTCAGCGTCCTGATATTTATTGTCTTCTGTATCACTGCCTTCCGTTTGATATTGGTTCTGCTGAGGGTGAGCTTGTGGCAGTGTGTCCCACCAGTCAACATCAGATGTGTCCTTGCGTGCCTCCCTCTTGGCCTTTCTGTGAAGGTACGCTTTCTGGCTACCGGTCTTATGACCATAGGGCAGGTGGTCCCAAGGGCATGCTGAAATATCTCTACCTTGGGCAATCTGCGGCATGTCTTCGGCATCATTTTGAATGTCTATTTCGATAGCATGGTAAGGCAGGTGGTGGTACGTAGGTGCAGTACCGGTAGAAATGTGATCTTGATAGTACGGATTGTAGTTTAGAGCACTCCAGAGATTATGATTAACTTGTTGTTGATATTGAGTATATAGGTAAAAGTTGTTTTCCAGATCTTGTAAATGTTCTTGGCACAAGTCTAAAATGGTATCCTGATAAAATGTCTCTGTTTGAGTGTCCTCGTCGTTTGTTGAAGTCGCATTTGAAGAAAAGTGTTCCGGAACTTGATTATATTTTTGATGACTAACCAAAAGTTTATACACTATTTGAAAAAGTCCTACTACAACTGAAGTAACTAAAACTGAAAAAGGATCCATCTGATGCTGGTTCAACTAATCGGTAAGGACCTCCATGTAAGGTGCGCGTTCTGCGTACCTCTTTACATAAGTAAAGAGTAGTCGTGGGTTCATTGGAAGTGCGTTTATTCTACTCTGGCCCTATTAGCAGTGTGCTTTATATATATGGGTATATAGTGGCCTCCTATTGGCCAGTGTATTACGGGTCTAGGGTATGGGCGGAGCCCTACCTGTAGGTGCTTAGGCACGTGTCGTACCCTGCAACAGGCTTCAATTTGTTGCTCTTCTTTCATTGGAAAGATGAGGACTGACCAATTTGCATCAAATTATATCTTTGTTCATAGCATCTAATAACCAACATAGAATCTGTCTTGTTTTATCACATGCTTGAAAAGAAGAAAACTGTAGCGACGCTGATCCTTACGTCAAAGACTTTCAAAAGAAGTATAATGTTACAAAATGAAAGACACTTTTCTTGCAAGTAATTCGCCTGGAGCAGATGCTTTTGCTGAAGTAATCGGATACTTTAGAAGAAAATAATCAAAGGCTCATCTGTAGTTTACTTCGTATGATACTATGCCAGAATTTTACTATGTAACAAGATTCTGGGTACGATCAGGACAGAATTAGAAAAGAAATATGGCACTGGAGCCCAGAGAACACGCACAATTACTCCAACTAATATTGAAACACGAAGACAAATGTGAGGCACGTACAATCTGCCAAAAGTACTACTGACAAGTCTTAGATAATCAAATGCCACTTTATCCTCAATAACATAACATAATGAATATAATCTGGTATCATGTCTAATGCGTTGGCGAAAATCATCGGAGTTCTTTGTTTCTGCGATCACACTCCACCTCCTATTGTTCAACATATATTTCAGATCCATCTAAATCCGATATGTACCGGACCTTCCAAGAAATCGACGACTCAAAAATCTGTGACAATTTTTATCATTTCAAGTCATTATCTTTAAAGACAGAAATGTCCACTGTATGTATGGCAGTCAGTGGTTGAGGGCATTAAATTTTCATCCATCTTGAGAGACAGGTGACAATGTACTGAGTGTCTGGACGGAACACAGAAGAAGAGCTTGAAATTGCGTCACCAATTTAGAAACGAACACTTAGATGGGTTTTTTCCTAAATTTAACCACTTAGTCCTCCTGTCTGCGGCAAAGTATCACTATTGATTGCATTGCAATACATTCTCGATGTTGGACGACTGGCTGAAGATAAGAAACTTCCTTTCCTCATCAATTTTAATACTAGCTCAAAATGTGGAGAACATTCTCTTTGGATAAAACTGGTCGTTTTCTAGACGAAAGGCACTTAAAATGGTAGAGGTAGTCATTTATTCCCAGCTCCACTGATCACCATTGGACAGCCGCATGCATGAAACTCGTTCTGAGCAAATTTGCTTGACATCACACACACACACAAGTTCAGTGGTGCGCATTTCCGAAGAGAAAATTCTTATTAATGGCACCTGTCAGAGTTGGTCTCTAGAGATCGTGTCTTTCTCTACAAAATACCTTTTTATTGAAGATACATCATTCGCACTTCCCACTACATCAAGCTTAGAACCTGCCTTAATCGTCTTAATGTTATCGGCAAATGACTCTCGTGACCCGTTGTAATTTGGTTATGATATTCCGTGAGATGTTTCTAATGGAGAATACTTAGTAGGCAAAACGCCAAGTAACGTAGTTGTTAAGAGTTGCATTACCGCTGGAAACCACGCATAGGATACAGTGTGTTTCCTGTCCAAACTTCCCTTGACATACTGTCCATCATATATCCATTGTTCACATATTAATTAAATGTTACTGACGTCTTGAAGATAGGCATTTTAAAGGAAACAGGCCAACACACAGTACGCAGATGGACACTCAAGTATATCTATCACAAGTTTTACTTACGTTAACAAGATATATCGAAATGAAAATGAAATGAATTCAACAAAATAACATGTTGATTAACTTTTTTTTAGTCTACAAAAATTCTATTGACGTTTTCACAATTAAGAAAATCCATATTGAGGAATATAATGACCGCTAAAAATTACATCTGAATTGGGTTTCAGTTGGACAAAAATTGTGCTGTTTCTGTATGTATTGGCATTAATCTGGATAATGAGATTTATGAGTGGCGTTACATCATAAAACACGATGGACACACCCAGCAGAAAGCCGATAAAATCAAATCAATTTAACGAAGCCATAGTATTTGTGTAACATTTTTTACAAACAGTTTACCCAGAAGGACTGCAAAATGGACGGATTGCGAAGAGTTTCTTTGAACGTTATACAACGGAATACACCACAACCTCTCAATACATTGTTAAGAAAAGCAGCAACTGAAACCAAGTTCACCAGATCACACAGGTGGTCAACAGCGGCAATTGATGACTACCTGAAGAGCGTTAACTGGTCGCCAATATTAATATTAGGAGGATCTAAGCCTTCAGATAATAGAGACAGCTTCTTCAAAGCTATACTAACTACTCTGAGTTCACCTGGAAACACTACAGATGTCGTTGATAAACGTGCAGGTAAAAGAGAAGTTGTCAACTGTCTGATACTGCATGCTGTGTCACTGTGAATCTACATGTTTATGCATATGTGGTAAATTTTTAAGCTATTACCCTTGCTATGTTTATCGATATTATTTGCAGTTAATGACTGTAAAGAATTCAATTAAATCTTGCAAATAACACCCAATATATGATGTGATAAATAACATAGTTTGCGCCATTTAATCACTCCATGTTGTTGCAGTACTTTCCGGCTCGATGCTGCTGGTGATAGTTATCCAAAGTCTAAATGTTAAGATAAATAGATTAACACTCAATAGGACAATCATATCAGTGAAAGCTTAATTAAGTGGAAGGGAATATGTGGATAAATTGCTGCTCTATCCGTAAGCTGGCTGGGATGATGCGCTCCCTGGTGTCACATTAATATGACATCACTCATGGGTAGTTTATTCAATTACATCAATTCACAGTGGAATGCTGGTCTAATGTCGGGTCACTCGACCACAGATGTAGGTAGTATGAGAGGAACATTAAATTTTTATGCCCGCCTTATTTGACAGGCAGTAACTTGGTAACCGCGTGACAATTCCTTCTCTTAGGATTTAACTTTGAAAGGTTTTTTGTCTGATGTTTGAAACATTGAAAGTAGTGTTTTGTCACTGTATGCCCTTTTCATGATGATTAAAAATCTACCTCTGCTTGTTTGTCTTTGAGAAAAAGTAGGTAACACAGGCATCGCTCAGAAGTTGCTTTAAAAAAGCTCTGCCCCTTTAAACTTTCATGGTGATGCATGCGGGCAATAAAGTAAACAGTCTGTAAACATGAGAACAATGAAATGTGTGCTTTAGCTATTTCCTCAGAATGAAAAAGACTGTCAAGACATTCTTTACACCTGATATCCCAAGGTAGCGCCTCTAGACATCATTACTGATTGAAGAAAATGAAGACGATTCGTGTCTGGATTCTTTTTGTCTAAAAGATTTCTATTCTTCGAAAACATAGAATTTGTTGTTATTAGGCCGTGCAAGTTCCAATACCAGTTTTTGCTGATTACTTCGCATTTCTCTTTTCTAAAATATAGTACCATTGTTTAATTATTAATTTCCCTAAGTTCAAAATGCGTGTTTATTGAAGGTTATTGAACATTGGGGAAATAAAGCACTGATAGACAATGTCTATTAATTAATGATACGCACACAACGTCTTGAGTTCATCTGCTTTTGAATGCTAAAGGTGGGAAGTCCTTTCATCACAGCACGCTCAATTGTGGCTCAATACGTAACATACAATATATATGAGGGGTACCTTCAAGGTACATAAGGCACGTTAGAGACGTACTCATTAAGCTCAAGGACTGATTGACGAGCACTATATCAGGACTCCAGTGAGATGAAGCTGGCTGTTCATACGGCATGGACACGGAGGATTTAGCTAATTCTAGGTCGGATGAATTTTGTGTTGGTAGTGACAAAGAAAAGTTATCTAAAGCAAAGATGGAAAGCGAAAGTCAGACTTTTAGAGAGCGGAACAATAGACTTGGACAAAAGCGTGTTCGATAGTTTTTCTGTTAGTTTGTGTAGGATGCTTTAAAATGGTTTTCTACTTCTACAGTAAGAAAACGCAAAGCTGCTGGACAACTTGACGCAGGTGTTTTAATGACGAGTTATCTAAGTCATCTGAAAATATGTTATTTTGCTTCACACAGTGATTCCTGATTCTTTAGTAAATGTATCACGTATTTTATAGCCATCTTTTTGGCAGCAGTGAATTATTCTTCAATTGATTTCTGTTGTTTACTCTTACGATTAAAGGAATGCACATAATGGTATTGAACGATTATAATAATTGAGGCTTATGGACGGCGTTATGGGATTTTTACACTGGTTGTGAGAACGTTGTTTGTTATTCTTCGCTTGGGACATGCAAAAGAATAATATGAATTGACAGAAAATCATATTCTACACGCCTCGCTCTGCTTAAAAGGATTTCTGGGATCATAATCTTCTTTTGGCTTGCGGACAACGTACAGAAGTTGGACAATGAATATTAACACACTATCGTGTGTATTTAAGTTGTGTAGTAATTATGCACCGATCTACTGCCATTAACTGAAAGGCATGCACCTGACTATCCGGTGACCAACCTGGAGCAAGCTGCACTTTTTGTCATCGTGGATTACGAGTCACTCCACTTTGATGAACAGAGCATTTGAACGTAATGAAACGCACAAGTGCAGCTTGAAACACTTCTCTCCGATGGATAACATCGGTCGTCGTAGTGAAGAGGGATTAACGTCTGTTGGTTCCGGGCTTACGTTCGTGGCAGACAATCTCAAGCTCGCACTAACAAAAAACTGACTGTTTTGTACCACCAGTTATTGTTGGTAACTTCCATGATCGAAATGTGTGTTAAAATAGAAATAGAAAAATAACAGTTTAAAACTCAATTTCGCATTGTTTGTTGATTGATGTGGTTTACTTAAACTTTTTATACAATGGAGGAAATAAGGAGAGCATCTTTCAGTCTTTTTCAAAGTGTGTCACCAAGATCGTCATTTAGCATATCACCACAGGATGCTAGAAGTAGGTCAGCACGGGCTTCCTTCAGCAGGTCACCACGAGGGTCTACTGCGGACATAGACAAGGCCTTAATGAACCTGGACTGGACACCAATTTTAGGAGGTTCCAGATATTCAGTCAATAAGTCCGCTTCAAGGCTTTCAATAAATCGATCCAGTTTTTCAAAATCTCCTACCACACCTGTGCTACCCCAAGAAATCATCATCAATGTTGAAGATACAGGTAATTCAAAAGATTTTTTGCACATCCTTTTTTGTATCGTATTAAATTTTAAACAATGTGATCTGGTGTGTTCATGAAATTTTATATTCCTGTCATCTTTCTGTTGATAAGGAAGTTTACAGAAACATCTATGACATCAAGAACGGAGCACACTTTTTGTTTTCCGCGGTTAAAAGGGCAGAGTTATGTGGGCCAAAAGGAACTTTATGTTTCAGACCTGGAAGAACATTCGTCTGCGACATTCTCAGTATTGTAAAACAACTATGTATCTTAAATGCCATTTTGTCTTGCACAGAACAGGTTGTAGTCTGTACAGATAGTTAATTTTATCTCGCTTAGGGATAGAATTACTCCATTGTACAATTAGAAACCTTAATCTGTAACTTGCAATGGAACGGGTTTTTCCCGAAAACATTATATAAGCATATTCTCCAGTATAAAATAAAATAAGTGAGTGCTTTATTCTTGTCAGGAATAGTTACTCGATATAAACATAAAAGCTGATACAAATCATTACAGTTTTGTTGATCAAAAACCTAAAAGTGCTGCAATTGATCGTTTTGTTATCTGCCATCATTTTGGTCCTTCATGATGGAATGGGATTAATCAAGGACATCAAACAGTAAAAGTAATTCTTTGCACCATAATGCAGATGTGATGTGTCTCAACCAGGTTTGTATCAGCCCCTGCTAATACATTGCTTTGTATAAAGGAAATATTAGAAGTGTAGAAGCAGTGAAGAACTTACAGCTGAGGTGTGAGGTGTGGTCTAATAAGCCAATTGCAAGGTTTGTTACCTTGGTGATAATAATTATGACTCTTCCTTGGCATCATCCTACAAGCACCTTTCCTATGTCGTGATGTATTGACAAATAACAAAACAAAAATGGTAGCAGGTGTTGTTATGGTTGTGAAAAAAAATATATTAAATAATAGAGTGCTTTGTAAGAAAACAGTCTATTATTATGTCAAGAAACAAAGTAATAGATGTCCATGCTGAAGAAACTATTGATTTGGAAATGATTTTCATTAAAGATGACAGTTTCTCTTATGTAAGAAAATAGAAATTATGGTTATTTCATCCAAACTTGAAATGGAAAGCTGGAAGGTTATGTTACTACCAGATGATGTGGATCCGACTTTAAAGTTTTGCTTTTGACGTAGGTTAAGCCAGAATAATTGATTCAGATCTATGGATAATTTATGTTTTCCATTTCAGCAAATTGATTCCCAACCTAAGTGAGCCTTTGGTTATTTCTTCTATTGTTCTCTATGTACGAATTTCCTTTCGATAAGTGGCGCATTGGGTAAATAACTACCGCTTGACAGAAAGCTGACCTTTTAATTCATGGTTCATACATTTCATAACTTCGATTCCTTTTGGTTATGTTTTGATTTAATTTACAAATTCAATAGATCCACATCAACATAGATATTACAGCTGTTTGTTGATCAAATAAATGTGTATTTTCCAACAAAATGTCACACAATTCAAGTCTTACCATAAATTCTTAACAATGACGCTCTCACAATTGAGTTCCATTCAAGGCAGCTCAGAATGTTATGACACAGCAACAACAAGTGTACAATTGCTGGTTCTAGGCTGTCAGACAAAAAATCACATTTGGAGTGATAAATTGCTCTAAGTATTGCGTTGTATCGGATAAGAAAGATATAACGGAAATGAAATACAGTGTATTGAAATGAAACTAAAAGTACAGATTAACTTTTAAAAGTGCAAATTTTATGTCCTGTCCTCGTCCTTAATAAAAGGCACAATCTACCAGATGTTTGCAATACCTGATATTGATGAACGACTACACTGCTGATGGTTTTTTGGGTCACCAATGTGTTTCTCAAATTTAGTAATAACAGAAGCCAAAACAAACCGCAGTATAATAGACAACGTTGACTCTCGCAGCAATTTAATCAATCACATCTGAAGTTCTAAGGCCATGTATCTACAAAAAGGATTTAAGTGGGTGTTCGTCATCATAGTATGTTTGTAGAAGTGGTACATCTCAGTTGGAATCTCAATCGTGTTCGTTATTCCATCACCTGTCATAAAGATATATTTTTACCCGTGTCCAACTGCAAAAGATCATGTTTAAGGGTTGTTTGTCATCTCACTGGAGAAGTCGACAATCTTCTTAGTTGGAGGAGACGGATCAAAACATGTTGCCGTGGACATGTGTGAGACTATTAACCTTAAACTAAACTACGTTTCTGCATTCATTTGAGCCTCATTCCATTGGTGCTTGCAAAATAAGGACAATGGAATTAGATATCTTTCATGTCTTTTACGGTAATTATCTTTAATAATTAAATCTATGATTCAATTTCCAGGAAATATAAATGGCCTTCTTTTATTGGATTTGGAAATTACAGAGTTTGAAAGTAAACGTTCTTAACACGTGTCAGTAACTTCTGGATAGTCAGCTTAATGTGTTGTAAATGTCAGCATCTGATATTGCTACTGTATCAGTAATAATGACAATGTGAGATCATCTTCAGATTATCGTCTTAGCTTAGGGAAAAACAAAAGGGCAAACTGTCAGCTGTAGATTCAATTGAGCTGCGGCAATCGTGCTGGCTTACCAGTTGAGAGTTGAATACCGAGTGGGTGGATAAAACGGAAACGTGGGTGCTATGGAGAAACTTTTGAAAAAGTACGTTGGATGAAAAGTATTCTGTATTCTGAAAAGCATTTTCATTTAACTAATTATATTTTCTTTGAAATCAGTTGTCACATGGAAATCACGGCATAAAAATGAAAGGGATGAAAAGTGATTCGATGTCATTCGAATTAAAATTTCATCTTGAATGAGGACATTGCTCCAGGGTTGCCTTCGATCAAAGACAGTGTAATCCGAATAATAGATGGCAATAAAACGTTTGTGACGAAAGCTATGGCTCTGAAAATAGTCTTATGCTGCAAAACAGGTTATAAAATTGAGTATGTTAATTGGTGTAGTCACTTTTAATTAGATCTTTATAGATTTAAAAACTGAAACACAAACCTTGAAACATTAATATGGAAATCCAAATGTATTGCAAAACAATAGACTATGATGTCTCCTCAATTTTACTAGGATCACATAAATTATGAATATTCCTTCTGCCACACAAGAAAGCTGGCTTTAGAATATTCTATCTAAGTGTCACGTCAATAATTCAATAACAGCTGTTTCAAAAGAGAGGATTGCTCAAGAATGCTGTAATAAGGCCCCTCTGTTAAAATCCTACGTCCCATCCGGTCAATAGACCACCGCTCAATAAACTTTTAAAATGGGGAAAGAAATCAAGGAATGTTATTGTCCTCAATTATCTTGGATTTATATTGAGAGAATGGTGCGTAATGATTATGATTGAGCTTGCAGTATTTAATCGTTGCGTTGTATAAATAGACTACCCGAAACCACTTTGTCATGCAATGGTTCCATTCGCCAAGCTATATATTGATACTATCAGAGGCATGAGTACAATGTTCTATTTAAGGCTTTAAAATGCACATTGTGTCGTACTCTTTGTGCGATCTGTAAATATATTTTACACCAATGGCGTCACAAAGGAAAAGGAGGCTGGCTTAATGCAAATATCTGACGTGTATGATATTTCGTCTTGGAGCACAAAAGTTGCATGTAAATCCGGAAGTGCCTTGAGCGCATTAAAGGTGAATCCCCGAGTGTATCATTAAAGCGCTATCGATCAGTTAGTTTTTAATAACTCCAAGAATTATTTCAAGTCTTCACACCAGTGGGAGACAGGCTTCAGTACCGTTTGTCTGAGATGTTTGTGGAGAGCTTACCTGAGAAACTTAGGTAATGGAAAGTAAGATATGGGCTCTGAGAAAAGATATATGTATTATATCCCAAGGACTTTTAGTTTAGTTTTAATCAACACTAATGGATTATAGTGGGGGTAATTGGATAGGATTTTATTGGCATATGCCGTACCAGAAATCTTCAGTAAATCTTACTTAATGTAATAAGCCACGAGAGGAATTGTAAAGCGAGGACTTTAGATCTAATGTTACCTCGTTTAAGTAGAAGACGTAGGCGCTTTTGACTGACACTGTCGCAGTCACTATCCTTCCAAATTAGGAGAAATCCTACATTTTCCTTTATTACCGTGTCGTGAGGAGGAAAGCTGCCTTCTTCTCTGCCCGGCAGGTGTTTTAATGAAGAGTTCACTCACTCAAGAGACATATACGTATATGATTTGTTCTCTCAAGTTATAATATCAAGTTTGTTCACTTCAGCGCAGCAGATTCCATTAAGGATCAGAGCGAGAAACATTGATGCTCTTCGTAATCAAACAAATTGAGCCTGTGCTAAAGTAATGTCACTCGCTGATGGGAAAAGTATTCTCTTTAAATGTCAAGACATATTAGAATATCTAGATTAGTAAATGTAGACGTTTTAGAAAGGAAGAACTAAGCTTTCGGGAAATACATTTCAAAACTGAAAGTTGACTGGCGGAGAAAGCACAAATAGGAGTGCGGGGTTTGAATGTGAAGCTACTGTGACGTTAAAATCTTCTGGCTTTTAGATTAAAAGGAAGTAACAGCACAACTCACGTAGGGAGTAGGATCTGAAGATGTTCTGATCTATTTTCTACCGGTACCCCCAGGCACACTGTACTTATACCATTGTAAGAAAAGTCACAGCTGCATTGTTTAATAATCATTAAGGTAACCTACATATTAGGATATTACACAAGTTGCAACAACGTTATGCATTGGCTTAGGGAAACTTTAATGTGCCAGCTGCGTATCTTCATTACGTATTAGACAACACGGATGGAAGCGTTTAATGTCAGGATCATAGACAGATGTATGTTATTCACGACGGAGGTGAACATTAAGCAAGTGAGAATAATCAGATATCCGGAATATAGTTTATATTCGTGAACAGTTGACACTTGACAGCTCGGCAATTTTAATTGTGTTTTTCCCATTGCTGGATTACGGATTGACAGTCCTAGGATTTGAAGTTACAACATCGTCATGGATGATCGCAGAGCATCGTACGGACTTCTGCCAAGTATCTCTACGTTCAGTATTGAGCCTGAGGAAGAGCGAAGCAAGTCAGCCAGAGCGTCATTCAGTCGTTCGCCAGCAACGTCGACGTTGGCCTTGGACCAAGAGTTGGCACCGCAGACGACGTCTATGGCACAGATCAATGAGGCACTGAGAAGTATAGACTGGACACCCTGCCTGGGAGGTTCCAGTTACTCAATCAACCGTTCACCTCTGTCCCCCATGCCGAAATCCCCAATATCTAGATCTCCGGCAAATAGATCCCCGGTGTCGAAATCGTCAAGAACCACACCAGTGCACGCGCCAGAACCAGATATTGTTATTAATGTTGAGGATACAGATATCTGGGACTCGTTCGCAGGTAACACAAACATTATTGACAAAATGTTCCAAAATCATCATTTATTTTGAGAAATTGTAGAAAACTTGTATTAACAGGGGCTTCTTTGTGTTAGGTATTTCGAAAAAGCAACAAAGGGAGTCGAATAGGCACTCCTGCTTATTTGAATTATAAAGTAAAATGTCAAAGATGCACCTTTTAATTTAAAAATGTCGTAGAACGAGGATAAAAAGAAAGTACCTTGTGTAATGGTATAGCACTGGGGAAAATCTCGAGGGTTAAAGCCAATTCTTCGGGTAAACTAAGTAAACAAAATCCCTTTTGTTGCCTCGAAACACTTGTGTAAAAAGTTGCAATAGTAGGTTAATTGTTCATGACTAGCGTTGGGAAAAACAATCAGAAACGAAAGCATTAACTAACTGCAGCTTATCTTTTTATTTGCTAGATGAAAAAAAATCCTCGAAAATAGATAAAGATATTTTACGCATAAAAACAGACAACGGTTCACACGGAAGCGCTGAATTAATATCAGGTAATTTAAGTTTTAAACTTGGCATCGGATAAATGGATGGAATTGCCGCTTCATTTGTTCTCAAAAAAATTCATCAGAATCTTATGACGGATTAATTATTAATCCGCAGATGTAATTAGGCAGTGATTCAGATAATAACGGTTGACTGTGCGAAAACATGACAATGAATATTCCTGATTAATCACTTCACATCTAATATAGACCGCAGATTATTTCATGACAAGACTTCTGACAATCACTTGCCCATCAACAAAATAACATTGATCAGGTAGATGATTTATCCTTCCCATTGTTCGATCTGTATTGATTTCAAAGTCAACAAGTCTGTCTGATTCTCTTTTTTATTATATATTTATGAGCTGTTTCTACCAGCAGTAATAGTCGGAACAATCCTATTGATGAGTATTGAGTAGTTGGGTGTGTTAGTGGGTATATATATTGGCTGGATGTTGTTCAATTTGTCTTAGTGTTCAGGTATAATCTTACAGGTATTTTATGCTGTCATAGAACATTTAACATTATCTGGGGGAATTGTAGGATGATACGTGTTTTTTTCCTCAATCTAAATCGAACTTAATTTTCTATGAGCTACAAATGGAGTGCTGTGTTGATGTGCCTCGGCAGTGTTGTTTGTGTAACAGTTTATGGCTAAATTGAGTCGTGTGTTACTTGCGTATTAGATCAACAACGTACACCTATATATATAGATTAAACACAATGATTTACGCAACAAGAAACACACAATTTCATTTCATGGCTGACCAAGCTGATTTCCAAAAATAACATAATTACGCTGGGAAATATTCCAATAGAATTATTGGCAAATCATCGTCATCACAGTAATCATTACTGTTGACTGAAATACGTCTGGAGTGAGCGGTTTTCTACATTGTGTTAGAAAGGAAGACGAGGATGGAACATTCACGGACAGGATCTTTACGGAGTTTAATGATGGGTCACTTTACCAAACCAAGGAGGCAGTCTACAAATGACATAAATGACAAATTATTAAAAAATATGAGATGGTCGCCAATTCTCGGAGGCTCCAGAATTTCACTGGCCGATTCTCGATCGTCGCTTAGTCCGTCAAGACCAAAGATTCACAGACCATTCGTAAGAGGAAAAACGATGTTCATGTCACACGGAACTCTTAATCTCCAGGATATAGGTATTTTTAAGATATATATTAAAGTTTAGCAATGACTCTTATTGCGCAATACTCTATGGAAACGCTCCTTCATCGCACACCACAGTACATTTCTTGCTGTTTTCTGACTAAATTGCCCGAAACCGGATCATGCTTTCAACTGTTGTTGGAAGCAGTTGACTTACAGCAATAAGTTAAAAACTTGAAGCACTAGTTGTGTGTTGACTGTGCCCCCGGGTAATCAGACAGAAGTAGTTCCAACCTGAGAAAGAATGTAGACAGTTGATGAACACTCACGGGATATCAGTCTCATTGTAAGCTTTTATATCTCCTTACTGTTACCAAATGATCTGTCTGCTTCACCAATTACTTTACCCGTGTCCTTTCTGAGTTTCCTTTATGCCTTTCATCTGAGGGCTATTTGTTAAAGGTTAAATGTGCAACCTTTTATCATTGAAGTAGCTTTGCAGAGATTAGGAAAGATTCAGCGATTTCATGCTACTTTTGTTTTACCTTAGTGGACTATTATCAAAGCTTGACATTTCAATGTTTTGTGATGATTGCCTCTGAAACTAATTAAATAAATAAATGACGCGGGCATGTAGTCACAAATCAAAAACATCCGCAAATTTGAAAGTTCATTTGAACATTTAATTTCCTTTTAATCTGTTTATAATTGTTTAGAGTTCCTTCTTCTTGCTGAATTTAGTCAAATTCACTTTGGCAAATGTTCAGAAACAACTTCTCATCGGTACAATATATGTACATTTATATTTCTTATTTAAATCAAACGTAACATTGCTTTCTTCTCCGAACACTACAGAAAAAAAATTCTCTGTGGTCCGAAATTATGGCAGAACTTTCATGATGTATCATTGACATTTAATGTAATAGATGGAAGCGTTTTGTGTGACCTGAAATGTGTGTTAAGAACAAATATAGTGTTCCAGCATCACCCAGTTGAAAGGCATTCCTTATCTAATGGATGTTTTTCGGAATTATTGAGCACAATTGTACTCTATTTTTATGATGCGTACAACATAGTTGATTCCTTTCCATTAAGAGAAAATTATATATTTCGACTCATAAAATCAAAGTTACATGAGGTTGTGACAATAACGTCAGGAAATATAAAAATTGATCTGAAACGAGGTGTGTCGACCAGTAACTCCTCTATCTTGAAATGCAGATATGTGTCTTCCAATGTATGTGAAAAGGTTTTTGCACGTGTATCCTTATGATTACATATGACTGTTAACCTCAAGTGCAGATCTACATATGAGACCTTTATATACAATATACCTTGATTGAATGAAACCTAAGTAACTTCAGATGAATTTATGAGAAAATGAACACTTTAAGACGTCGCAAAGTTAGCAGTTGTCCGTCCTTCAACTTTTTGTTAGTTTACTGAGAAGAAGGATTTACTTGATGTGTGGGAGTCGAAGCCAAATTAGAACTTATGGGGAATAACTGTAAAAGGTTACAGTGCCTGGAAATCTTATTTAATGTCATAATAATAAGACGTTTAGACAAATAGGACCATTTACGTCACGTGAAAAACCCTCTCCACTCGTGCACTTAAGTACTATTTACTTCTTTATGAGAAGTTGGTGTAATTGCCGGGATTATCCTTGGTTAAAAAGCATCACTGAGGGTATTTATACACAGGACTTTGACTTCCTGGAATTACATGTCAAGTTCTATAACGATAAGACATATGATAAACTGCATAACAAAGTCAGATTCTCAGATATTTATATCTAGATGTCTACGACATCAGAAATCTATTGTGTTATGAAAAATGGAAATAATTAACTGTAAACTGCTCAAAATTCATTTTTTCAATTCATTTTAATTTCAAATGTTCTGATGTGGGAAGTGACTGTATTCATACAAAAGCACTTTAATGCCTGGGGGTACGTATCTTGTACAGCAAGACAGCACGGACTATGTTGACGTCCACCTGAACAGTTCCGATCGGAGGCATGAGTAACGTAATTCCTGCGATTACACTGTCTGTCTGCTATCGTGACGTCTCGCAAAGTTCCCCAAGAAAGTCTCATCTTACAGGCTTAATTTTCTCTCACAGCGCATTTATCACTTTCTTTAATGATAGCGTTGCGATATATTTCTTTTTCTGCACAAAATAATACAATGATGGTAAGACTAATACAGTGGTTACTGCTCATGAATAAGATTGCTTTGCAATTTGCATCAAACGAAAAGATACATTTACTCTATTTTTAGAGAAGGTAGTGTGGTTCCTGTGTAAATTATTTACTTACACATGCGGTTAGTGCACAGGAACAGACTCGTAATTTGATTTGGCTGTCCAGGTACGCCTTAAACAATACCCTATTGACTCCATAAGGGCCAGAACGGCTTTTGCACTGGAAGAATTATCGATATAAACTTTGCTTGGCAAACCATTTACCGAGAAGCGCTTGCCAATTTAGGATCTAAGGAAGACAAAAATGGTTTTCACCTCATGAAAGCATTACCTATCAGATTGGCGTCGCAGATATCTTGCCAGAAAGGATTTCCTCTAGATAGAAACTGCTTAAGGAAGCGGCAGAAACCAAATGCTATCCAAACGTCTATATTTTCTGGATGAAAAAGGGGAAAAAGACAAAAAAGGACTGTAATTGAAAAGTCTCAGCTACCCTCAGCGGACATTTCCATGGAAGAAGCAACAAAAGACTCCCTGTGAGGCAGTCGTAGGTCTTAATGTCAAAGCTCCTGCCTGACACAGTATGCTCCGTGCAGCAGGCACATCAGAGGAACAAACGCTAAAATCGCCAGTTCTTGGCTTGAATGCAAACACTTAGAGACGAAACTCAAAAAGGGTCTAACGTTTCCAATTTTCGTCAACGTTCGTTGCTTTGGTGCATCACGAACTATGATTATTTATGACTGACCAATAAGAGAGAAACAAACTTGAACGAAATATTTGCATTGCGGCGCAACAAGAAAAGAAGCCGCCCCGCTGTAGAACCACGGGTCAGCTGTGTAGAACTCTAACATCATATGTTCCTGCGGCTTGAAATGCAGAGAGCGACGAAGCCGTATTGTGAATGTCAAAACTATTTGAAATGATGAACTTTTAAGTGGGTTACATAGATCTACGTAATACGACAGTTTGTAGGGATTTGAAGCAAACTACAAATCAAGATCTTTACGGAACTTTACAAAGATATTCAAAAGTGGAAATAGATCTGAATCTGGAGCAGAAAATGGAAGAAATCAGAAGAGCGTCTTTCAGTCTCTTTCACCATATTTCACCTCGATCATCGTTTAGTTTATCGCCAGGAACGTCCTTGAAGACAAGAGCCAAATCTACGGCGGCAATCGATGACGCCATGAAGGGTATAATAGACTGGACACCTATATTAGGTGGATCTCATTACTCATTGAACAGACTGGGAGTTTGTAAGTCTCCAACCACTTCTCTGAAGCACGACGTGATAATAAATATAGAAGATGCAGGTAATAATGATGTATTGCATTTGTTTCCAAGTTTAAAATCCTTGTTATAGAAGTTAAAATTGTTTTAACAAAGCAATTACTTAATTCCTCACACAGCTGATTTTGAACAGCGTTTTGTTGGATGTGGTACAACTGCCTTCAGATATCTGTTTTGAGATAACGTTGAAATATTAAATTCAATAAAAAGCATGTGTACTTTCAAGATAGTATGAAAGATAAAGTTCGAAGCTAAAGAGTAAACAATCAGGTTCTTGGCATCTCGTCATCTCCATCACGTAACATTAGCTCTGTATTGAAACTCTTGTGAGGTAGAACACATAGGCAACAGAATGAGGCAGTTTAAAGAGTCGACATTTGGTAAAGTGTTGAATAGAAAGGTAAAATTAAATTGGCCAGAATCAGCCAACATTCAACATCCTTGGATACAAATCATCTAACACAATAGGGATCTTTTGTTGATATGTAGATGAGGCAATGCAGCCAATCTAAGTGGCGCGATATAGTTTCCCAGCTTTTTAAGTAAGTGGACAGATATGTAGTTCCCGTGGGAAGCACTGACGTTTCGATGAGGTTCAGCTTAGGAAAAAGGTTGGAAAGGTTAGCAACGGCAGTTACGCCGTGTCCAACAATTGACTTGTGTTCATTACCATGTTTCAGTCTCGTACAGATTTCATGCCATGTGTCGAAAGTTTTATGAATATATTGTGTAATTTCAGAGTTTATCAAAAATGATTTTTTTACAGAAACTACGTGAAATTACTTTAGAAAAGAAGTATAAAAAGGCTACACTTTGCTTTTTGTAAAAAGTATCACAAAAGATTATAGTTTCAGCTGTTTATTGTAAGTTTTCATGTGGTTAGTTTACACCCACTAAAGTTTTGAATATGTTACCGTAGAATTTGCATGACAAGAGCAAAACAACATTACCACAACTCCGAAAAGCAGTATTAAATACGCAGGTATCCCTGAGTTATCTTAGTGCAGTCGCTCAATATGTATTGAAATCGGTAGTGTAACTGGAATTTTTTCCTTCGTTCAACGATTAAGGAGCGAAGAATTTCTGTCTACTTGCCCTTTACCAGAGGGAAGTTAAAATAACGCTTTGTACCTGCAAAGAAGTGGAAATCAAAGTACAAAGGCAACACAACGCCCACTACACGTTCACTACCAGACAAAACATTGTAGGTCGTTTAAAGTAGGCGTTGTGACAATTTCGTTTTAAAGTATGAATTGCATATTTACTGCTTTTTTACGAACTTTGATGGCAAAATGAAAATAGCTTCGCTCAATTGTGTTTCCTTGTACTCTTCAGTTCCTGCATGAAAGGCAAAACCAACCATTGGTCTCTTAATTCCGATCTGCGTGTCACCACTTTTGTGTTGGGGGCAGGTGGTGTTGCTAGCTTCACTAATCTTTTGGTTGTCATTTCCTTCTTACAATTAAAGTTTCTTAAGGCAGCTTTTGGTTTGAGCACACACCAGTACCAGTCTCTTGACCTTTAGTGGGTAAGCAGAATTAACCATCGTAATCGAGGTGGAATACTACTCGACCACAGTCAGTTTTGACAGTTGAATCCAGATTATCCGTATTTAGATCTCGTCTACTACTCGGCCACTTTATCGTCTACCTGCTGTTCACATTTCAACTTCAGGGGTACGTAATCATTGCGAGATTTATCGGGATGATTATCACGCGTACTTTTAGAAGTTTTCTGCATCCAGGATCTCTGAGGGGCAACAACTCAACCTGAGTAGAAATTCATTATTTGTTCTGGAAATACCTAAAACGCAGTAACCCAGTAGTCCTGTCATTTCGGTGATAAATGTTTCCCACATATGAAAACATATTGCAGTTGAGGTCGACGTCCACTTATAGCAACAACAGTGATCATCCATTTCCAGTAGTGTCTGTTTTCTCTGGACTGGTACATGCTCCAAACACATTATAAGCCGATCGTTTTTGCACTATAACACAAGTTCCCTTCAGAAACTTTGCAGTTGTTACATGCCAAGCAAAGTCTCCGGGGAATATATTGTTCACTTCACAATGATCTCATATCAACAAGGGTTTTACAAGTATCTGAGAGCTTTCCGCACCAAGGTGTCGCATGTGGTATAAGCCTGAACATCCTAATTTCTGATTTAATCCTGGATTTCTCCCCAGGATTTCAAGTAGGTGTAAGCATTATCCAAAGGCAAGTTTCTATGAAAGCATACAAGTGTGCTTGGTGGGTTCTTTGTCACACAAGAACACATTCTTCCAACACAGGTCCACGTTACTGCTTTACATTTCACTGGTATTACTTTGGGTAAATACCAGCTTAAAACGTGTACACAAATTCCAAAACATATATGTTTTTTTCATATGGTTTTTCATTGTCTCATTTTCAAAGTAGACTTGGAATACAGGTGGGTTTTTTTTGTAACGGCATTTCAAAGTTTACCAACAAGGACACTTGTGCCATCCTTTTTACGTATGCTATAGTAGAAGATTGAAGACATCTCAAACTGTGTCATTGTAGTTTAATTACAAACACTTGTGGATACCTGAACCAATGGTTCTGTAGAGATTAGTACTGAACGTTATTAAATAACGCCAGACAGTTTCCCCAATGTTTGTGGAAAATAGCATCGTATCTTGCGACATTTGGTTCCAAACCATTTCAAAGAAGAATCGTGAGGTTGAATGAATGATGGGAGAGTGAAATCATCGGTTGGTCTGTACAACGGCGACACTACTTGTAAGAAGTTGTAGCAGACGTATGCATTTCTTGTGGATGCTTCATCATCAATACAGTTATGTAAAAATACATGTGTATCTTAAGGATAATGATACAGTCGGCGGAGAAATGGACTAGGCTCTCGTCATGTAAGCTTGTAATCACCGTACTCTTACTTCATACAGTGCAGGTTCATTAGAATCTTTGAAAGGCGAATCATCTTGCAAACTCTATTAGACGGAGAAGTCATTGAAGACAAAAACTGGAAAGGGCACCTGAGATTTTACCAAAGGTCATGGTGTTTGTTTCAACAAAAACACTCTGAAAGAAGCTAGTAGGAGGAGAGTAGTGTATATATTTACACAGGAAGGATTAACTCAGAGGAACTCTATGTCCTTTACGGAGATGGAAAAGGCCAGAAGGGCATCAATAGCAGTTTTTCAGTTTGATTCTCAAAGATCATCCATTAGTATGTCGCCAAAAAGTTTGACAAGTAGGTCAACAAGAACTTCAATTAATAGGTCTCGAAAACAGTCGACATCAGATGCAGATGATATTATTGTCAATATCAATTGGTTCCCCATTTTAGGGGGATGCAGATCCAGGCACTCAGTATTCAGAGCCAGTTTCACAAAATCTACATCTATTGTACTGTCAGACGAAAACGAAGGTAAATTGATACGTTAACATCTTACTTCCATCAAGCCTCATGAAATTTAATCACACGCATTGATTGTGAAACGAAGACAAAAAAATTCAAACGTTTTTTCATGATCGAAAACACAAAATTAAAGGGGATAATTGTATTGCAGATGAACCATCTTTTGACTGCGTTTAATTAAGAGCACAGGCAATGAAATATGGTAGAGGAAGAACCACGAGTATGGTGATTGTTGTATTTAGCTACAAAATGAATTTGAGAAAACTACTGAAACCTTTTCAAAAATATTACAGCTTCAAACATAATTGATAATTTGCTGAATAGAAATGAGTGTAAACATATTTCTTCGGAAAGAAATTTCAAAAGGAAACCGAACAATATTCACCATGTACGTTCAAGAATACATTGCTCATTAAACGTGACTTGAAAATTGAGTGGTACAATTGAATCAGGTTTTAGTGATAGATCGGAAATCAGACCAGAGTCAGCTGGATTTCAGGAAGCTTGATTGGTTGTATTATTCTCTTGTTCTTAGCAGAACGTGATAGTAAATTAAATATTTGCTGTGTGAACAGGTGAAATACATAGGCCTATTCAGTTAAGTACAGTGATGGATATACTAAGACGGGCTTCCTCGGTGAACTTTCTCTCGATCTTTCGAACATCACCCAGTGGATCTTTTAGTTTTTTTAAGCTAAGAGTTTCTTCAGCCGAGAGGGTCCCAAGTTTTTATCCATCGTGGGCGCTAAAGAACATAAGTTGGTCACCCATACTAGGAGGCTCTAGGTATTAGATTAACAAAGTTTTCACGCCGACGCCATCGATATCAATGTCATCGATAGAGGTATGTTGAGTAACCAGCCACTGAGAAACGAAAACAGCCGATTTGCAACAGAGTGAGATATTTATTTCTGGACGTCAAGAATTATTCTTCCCCTGAAATAGGCATTTGTTTATCGCACAAGTAAGAAGAAGTTCTGTTGTTTTCATCTCATCCCCCTTAAGCTATTGCAATTCTAGATTAGACTGGGTTGAAGTAATTATTCCCCAGTCATGAATTGCCTTATGTAGAGACAATGGATTCTGTGCACAAAGTTGCCGGTACCATAGTTATGTAATCAGTTTGAGCTAACATTCAATGAGTATATTTCTGTCGTGGAAGGCTTACTTTCTGGACGGTGTGATTGGTCTTTTGGCAATATCTTCGATAAAAGTTTGTGGCTAATAATGAATAAAGTTATCATGCTGCTTGAGCGACAAGTATGGAATTATGGGTTGACGTAATGGACTCGCAAGTTTCTTATGTCCTTCGAAAAAGGTTATTAAGTCGCAATTTACTCATGCTTTATTGGTGAAAGCATACAGTAGCCTTGAAGAACGTCTGAGAGCCGCAGGTTCTAGAAGAGCTTTATTGCCCTTAATTTATCCGGAAGCCTCTCAAAAGCATCTAGCGCAATTTTGCCTTTTATTTTGGGTGAAAAATAGCATTTCTATTGATCTACGAGGAAGCAAGAGCCAACGAGTGAGAAATCACTTACTCTTCCGATGTCGAAAGGGTGGGCTAGCAAAATATGATGTGACAGAAGAAGTATAATTGATGGGTGTTTACTTTATTAGGTGCACCATTTATCATGCTTACTGCATATCAATGCTTTGAATGTTTAATGAATCTCTTGATACTTCTAATAACCCAAAAAGGGCAGAAGGGCCGGTTTTAAAGTGAAGTGGGATTTCAGCGGCTAACAGTTCAATCCAGAACCAGACTCTCTGATCGACATTGGAGATCCATTAGCTATTCTACCTTGGGCTTCCAGGAGTGCAACACCATCGCAGGGCCAACGGAATTTTGCTTAAGTTGTTGTTTCATCGATGTCTCATGGTACTGTACATCAATGTTGTTAACGTTACAGGTACTATGATTAGAGAATTAGAAAGCGGATTGGCTGCAATTCTATATAGAAGAACACGATTTCTGACAGCCATGTGGGTATGTTTCATTCCGGATTCGAGCATTGTATTTGTATCACATAACATTGATTAAAAGTTCTGCGGCAGTGAAGTGCTGAATTGGTGATGTTCTGTGCACAGTGAATTCACTGGTAACATTCAATATCCATCATCAATAGGAAAACTATTGATTCATTGGATGTATTGTGCTGTGTCGCCGATACCACGAAAGCCTTAATGGTGTCGTATATCTAGTAGCATGACGATGGTATAGAAGGCTGTAGTAATTATAGAACTGAGACCTAGACTGAGGCTTCACGCAATTCCATACTCAGAACAGTGATCTGGCTTTTCCATCTACGCATTTACTTACTGGAAGCAACAAAGCCTACAGGGCAGGTGGTCGTTGCTCATAAATGGTAATTGTAACGTAGAAAACTCGTTACGTGGCGCTGTTTTGTTTCGCACGTTGTCAATTTGCTTGAACGGATGATGACAAAGAGACGGAAAATCACTACAAATGATCTGGTTGTGCCGAGAATATAAACAAGCTGTCACTATTGGCTGTGTATGAATTTCACTTGAGCAGAATAAACCGCACAGACAAGTTGGATTATTAGTGCAGTGAACTTGTTACTCTTTCTGCCTGACAATCTTTGGGAATTCATTTCAAAATGCCATCTTCAAGAAGAGAATCGTGGCATGATATCATTCTGGGTCATCATAAAACACCTCGCCGGAAATCCACCCATGACATCCACGATGACATACTGAGAAAACTAAACCTGTCACCGATCCTGGGAGGATCTGGAATGAATATCCATGACGATGACTACTACAAGACAACTCACAGGGAGTACAAACATCTGGAACATCTGGATATACATCAGTTCCAAAAGGACAGAGCTTTGTTTATGTCTCATGGATCACTTCACCTGAACCACATAGGTAGAAATCCATGCGTTAGTTTTCGAAACATGTTCCCTAATTTACCTTAAAATTCTAAAAACAGTCCATCCTGGCGTCAATTTGTCTATATTGTCACATCCAGTTGCTTAGCAATATATCAATACCATGTGTAACACATTCAAAGAGCGTTGATATTTTGTAGAGTTACTGTAGCCATTATGTGTTTCAAGACTACAGTGTTAATATTAATATTCATTCATGAAACAGTCAGTCTACGTGACCTTCAGCACGTGATTTTATTTTAATTTTAGAGAACTCTGACGTTCTTTCTACTTTTATTGTGGCTTTTACTCCCATGACTGCGATCCCTAACGACGATCAGATTGCCTATTAGTGGGGTAATTTTCATCCAGAGACTCTATTACTGCCGCTTTCTTTTCACATCGGAGCTCAAATAATGCAGCTACTTAAAGAAAAACAAAATAACATTGAAAATAGAACTTGGTTTGTAGACTCTAATAATACAAGCCAATGCTCAAGATATGCTGAAATGCTCGAGAAAATCTGAAATTTGTGACATGTCACATTCACTTTTGTTTGACTTAAACATTGGTTGTCCGCCTTGGAAACCAAACACTGCAGTGAAATATTTTTCGAGGAAATAATGCTTCCATTTTTCTCCAGTATGACTTATCTTTTTAGCTTGCTTTTTTCAATCCGTAATGGGCAACCGCTTTGACTGATCTTAGAATCTGGATGGATAATTCACCCAGAGATATTTTCCTTGGATTATTTAATTGCCAACATTCATGAGATGAAAGGCTGAGTAAACTCATCAATCAAGCAATCTACAATGGTCTTAAACATCTATAAAAATTTCAAAGCAGAGTAATGAAATCTATATTGATCTGCACTATAGCATTAAAAGACACATGAGCATGTATTGTGTACAATTCTTCTGTGAAATTTGTGTTTTATCTTGCTTGTTATCTACTGATGAAAACGTCTTTTCCTGGCGAAATAACACCAAAAAAAATTAATTTGTATAATATTGTCGCCCATGTGTCTTTGTGCCCACTTTGATTGTATAAAATGGCATAAATTTGCTGACAGACTTTGCAGACTAACTGCATCGATTAGCAATGTACATACATAGTGTCGTGTTGTGTTTTCAAGGCAACATTCCCTTTGATTTCATGCCAAATACAGATTTTCCGTGGAGCGCACTGAAGTTTTATGTAGATTAAATCTCAATCTCTCTAATTATAAGCCTATTTGTTTTGCTTTCAGTTATACCTTTGTTTTCCAAAGACATTGATTATATAATTTTCATTCAAGTGAAAATTGAAAGGATAAATCTCTGCAGACATTGCGACTATTTTAATTGTCATGTACTTATTGACTAAGATGTGGATTACAGATTCTGAATCAATATACTGTTGTGTAAGTAGAGAACTTAACATGGAGGATTAGTTTGTGCAAGTATCTCACAACAGTGTATTGATTTTCATGTGCCCTTAGCACCTGTGTAAATTGCAAGTTGTGAGCGTTATTAGTTTGACCGATTCACCGGGTGGATTTCAAGTGAAACACTGGCTTCCAACAGCTGATGTTGCACCTGAAAGATGTTAAGATCCACTTAAGCAAGTGTAGCTTTTATTCTATCAAAATATAATACGTTTTATGCTGATAGCTTTCAGATTTTCAAATAAGTCAATCCCCCTAAACCAGCAACTTGGAAAAGGTTTGTTACCACAATGTCCACAGGGCGGTACGCTTTGTTTTCCAGGCCTACAATTGATGTTTACGAGCCTTTCAAGTCTAGTAAAGTCTAGATCTATCTCAGGAATCCCCTCAATTGAGGTAATGGACTTGTGAAGTGGGCGTGCATGAAAATGAATTGCAAGGTATTTTAGAAAAGCTGATACGTTGAGTCTCGGCAGGATAGATATTCCACAGCCCGAAGATTACACAAGAGCCACAGGTTTCATAAAAGGCCGCATCACTCTTGATTTACCCTTTTCTGTCTCACTGCGCTTGTGCAATTTCCTCTTCATTTTGCCGAAATAACATTTACATTGATCTACAAAGGGAACAATATCGCATGAGAAATCACGAAACTCTCCTTTCGTCAAAACTTCAAAAGGAATGAAGAGGATGCGCTGATGTTCAGCATAATATAAGTATTATTTACACCACTTAGCCATCGTTAGTTTAACTATTTGTCTCTATTCGATAGAAAAGTAGCCAAAGTGAGAGTTTCTGTATTCTTCAATGAATTCCTGATAACCCAAAGGGCTTGACGACGGAACTTGCTAAGGTGCTAATTTTTATTCGCAAGAGAATAGAACGCATGTTCCTTTGGCTGACCAGAATGAGAAACATTTCCGTACTGTTCAGCCAGGGCTTTTTACATAAATAGCCCACGAAAAATCCTGACAGGCTGATCTGTGACCTGAAACTGCTTTTATTTGATTACTCATTGGTAAATGTGGAACCATTTTGATTGGTTTCCATTACAGTTCCGGCGTACATTTGTATCGATTTACCGAATTAATATATTGCAATTGTTTAAAATGAAATGCCAAAAGGCTTTATTTGGTATCAAGTTACAGTGAATATTGTTGATATATGAGATGCTTCAGAACTATTATGAATGAAACGTGAGTTATGGATGTATGCAATGTCATAGCTCAAACCAAGCGTTAGATAAATATGAAAGGTTCATTCAGCTTCACTACTAAATCATTTCATTAGCTATGTCATTTTCGACTATCAGAATTAGAATTATTTCCATTTATCGCCTGTCTTACCCACCTTGATTGTATTTGGTATAAAAGACAGGATTGCACATTTTGCATCCACAGTTCAATTATCTTGAGCCAACAGCCGGGAGCAAAGAGCGTCCAATTCCTGTAAACAGTCATTAGTTGTTTGAATGTATTTTACAACCAAATTTCCAAAGGAGAAAATAAAGTTATCTGAAATACCGTACTGTGCAGCTTGTATATATGTCTTGATCGGTGAAACGAATACATTCAGTTCGTGATGCTCAACAGGAACTCGTGATCAGTACAAAGAATTCAGTACCGTCTGGGTATTTCGATAACAGTAACAATAATAGCAACTTTGCTTCACGGATTTTTACGGAATGGGGTGTTTGGATATTCGAATGAATCATGCACCCAATCAATGGTCGAGATATGTGACTCTGGCATGAAAGAAATGAATTGGTCGCCCATTCTTGGTGAACAAGAATACTGTTACGCGGACTGGTAACTAAAACCTATCTCTAGGTCTCCCATCTGAATATCTGGAACTAAAATCATACCAGAGAAGAAGTTAAGCGCTGGATTTCTCTCTTGGAGTGCTTAATCTTCATCAAAAAAGTTATAATTACGCTGTGTGGTTTATTATACCTTTCCGGCTTAAGGAAGGAAAAAAAGGTGTGTGGGTTTCATATTTTCAGTGTTGAGTATCAATATTTCTCCTGCAGCATTTATATGACGGTGGATATGGGCTCAGCTAACAAGAAGTAACGTGACTCTTTTCCACGGATAATCGTCACATTTACGGCGGGAATCTATGACCGCCTGCTGAACAGTATTCTCTGGACTTAACATTATTGCTTTCCTTCCTGAAGAGTAAACGCTTATCTGCTGATATTAAAGAGAATAACTATTAAGATTTGTAAATTGGCAATTAACACTTTAAGTGCTTTAGGATTTCCTTGTAAAAATTGTCACATCAATACCAAAACAACCTAAAATAATGTTAGGCGTTTGAGTACATTGCACCTCACTGCACTTTCACTGATCAGCAAACAAATAATCAAACCATTTTTCTTGTACAATGCAATCTGGAGGAATGTTGTAAGAAAAAGGGATATTTGAAAAGATTGCAATCAGATTTTTAGAAGAAAAGAAACACTTTGAAAATGACATACCCAAACCTTTTTCTTTACATTTTTCATTACATTTAAAAAAAAGATATTTTTATTTTCCATAGAAGCATCCGGCAACAAACGTACTATGGATGTAATGTCTATTTGTGTATTTGGCTTGGATGAACAAATACTTGTGTCATTTGAGTCAACCATCCTTCAAAGCAATACTCAATCAAGTTGTTTCTGGTTGTCCTAACTGCTGGCTTACGATTCCATTGAAGCTTTGTAGAATCCACTTTTACTTTTATCAAAAATGGCAGATCCTGTCTACACAGCACATCTGTTTAACAAAAAGAACCGTATTCTATTTAGATGTCACCGTGTTCTGATGCGCTGCTGTTAATGCATATTGTGTATGCTTTTTGTGGTTTGGCGTAATGTAGATGTTTTGAAAACTATACATCCTGTGAAATGCAACTCCTTTCCTGAAATATATAAATAAATTTGTTGAAAACAAACTCCGATACCTTGACATATTTCTTAATAACGAATTCTTTTTTTTTTATTTGTAGGTAAGTGCAATTCTTCTTCCCCTGAGAGTAACGAACCGAGTAAATGACAAAGTGGTAAAGTATGGTTCTTAAATATCAAGTAACAGCAATGGCGGTATGTATAGACATAATACAAGTATCGTCACAAATATATCTGTAAAGAATCAGATCCGTACAAAGACCTATCAGCACTCAATTTTAAAAACCCATCCAAGTTTACAAAATATGTCAAAACACATTGTATTTAATATGTTGTCGTAGTTTTCTTTAAACAACAGCAGATATATCCGTCAACTAAAAGCTTTCTCGTCTGTACGCATTACACAGAAAAACATGTCACCAGGAATCATAGGATCCTCTTTGAATATGGGAAACTATTTGAGGCTGTGTTACACAAAGAGCAGTCGATTGCGTGGTGTTTGGTACAGAGTTTCTTTCATGGGTCGTGACAGGAATTTTCGTTGCAAATGAAAATCAATCCGGCAAAACATTAGAAGGTTCGACAGGAGGATTTCAGAATCTCAAATTGGGCAGCAATTCAGCACTTTTGGTTCTATTGCCGACTCTTATAAAGTATATATTGTATTAACACCCGGTATGTCTGGTGCCTGAATCAAGATGTTGTTTACCGGTTCAGCAGTTATGTTTGATAACAGGATGTGGAAATTCCTGAAAATTTTAGTATTAACCCTATTTGAAAACTCTAAAATAGATAAATTGAAAGGAAATAGTGTATTCATTAACCTGCTGTCTGCTCAGATGCTCATAACAATGAATTCTGATTTATACTGTTTGTTCAATCAACTATATTCATGTTTTGCTATGGTATCAATTATTGATTTTGGAAACACACACAGAGTCATTGATCAGCTGAAATATTTAGTTGAATTTGGACTTTCCTTACTATTTATATTACAAAGACCTGTATCAGTCTTATAAGTCAGGAACAATTGCGAATATGAAGCTGAACATCTATCACAATGTAATGTGTGCTTTGGAGCTCAGCTGCAGTGGTTCCCAATAGGTTATCGTTGTATAGAGAGGAGGACATACCGGGACAATGCTGACGTGCATCTGGGCCTAAGATAGATGTTGTGCTAATGCACCTCTTGCGCTCATGCATATCTCAGAATGTGCCTTTCAGGTTTATAGCAGTGTGATGTGATGGGAATATTTTGTGTTTCCAAAGCGGTCTATTTCGAGCGTCACGAAGGCAAACAGAAGCATCTTAATGTCGCTGTAACGCCTGCTGTAGCTGGAAGTCTTCTTGACGTAGGGTTTTGGATCTAATGAACTACATGCACATACTGATAGATGGAGTAATTTGCCAAAGAATTGCTCTGATATAATCAATTAGTGTATTGTATTGTGTACACTTTGGAATTTTATTTTCCATCTACTGAGTCAAATTAAGATACAATTATCACCATTTTATTATATTTTATTATCTACCCATTCTAATGCAGTCAATATAATTAAATAAGCATGCAACAGGCAACAACACTGAGCAAATATCAAGGAATAAAAAAGTTCATTTAAATATGCGATTACAGTTTAGATTGGATTAGTAGTAGTATATATTCCACAGATAGGATAGTAGAATATGTTTTATGTCAAGAAAACACAGGGAGTAAAGAAGAGTACAGGGAAAATGTAAGGAATTTTGTGTTTGACGAAGTGTGGTTACCCTGAAATGAGCCCAAGGACCCAATCAAAATTACTCAGTGTGTCGCTAATAAATGAAAGGAAGTCCCTGCATGCAGGTCTCAAATAGTCCTCCCTTCATGCACATAGTATTATGGGTATGAGGGGTACACAAATGATGAGGGTTATCAGGGGGTACACAACCAGTGAGAAGGGTGTCAGGGGTGTGCAACAAGTGACAGGGGGTATGTAGGGACTTGTATGTATTCCCCAGCATGTGAAGCAGCTTAGAATTTAGAGAAGTTTCTAAGCATCAATCAGGTCCTGCCGTCTGTCATTGGGTTCCTTGGTGACAATCTGATGCTACACGGATGACGAAGAAAGATTCTCCATTATTCCAAATTATTTCTTTGGCCAAGACAATGCAGTGATCCCGAAGTTAGTCTAATGTAGCACGAAATGTGTCTTCACTTGATCTTGAGATATTATCTCAAATGGTTTTCTTTATCCTTTGAATGTTCTCGGGTCCGAGGTACCAGCGAGAGGTTAGTCCAACATGATAACGATTTACGCGGCTCAATTGGCCTAAAGGGTAGAAAACAAAGTGTGCTAATCAAAGCTGGAATTGTAACGTTACAAAGTGTATGGTGCCTACAGTTTCTTATGATTAAATGTAGTCTAATTCACAGACAACATATAACCATATAGTGGGAATATATGTAGAGACGCCAGGAGTGCAATTTCAAACTGCAGCAAAGCCACAAAAGTTATTTCAACTTCCGCATATATAAAGATACATCACAAGGACTTTTAACAAAGGTAATGACAGGTGAGTGTTATGGAAATATGCTTCGCTGTAACTGACAGTCTTACATCGTTGAGTTTTTTCACGCAAACTGCATTAGCAACATTATGCTGTAATGTGTTACAGGTTCATAAAAATATGGTCTCTAATTTTTCCCTGGGAACATTACTTGAGAACCTTCTACCATGTCTATTTTACGAAGAGAAATTACAGGAAGACATATCCAAAAATACGCAGTACTCCAACATTAATACGAGAAGAAAAGGGAAAATCCACAATGCGCTCGCTTTGTATAAGGCTAAATACTGTTTTAAGGTTCACAATGCACATATCAAGTTAACCTCGTCCATTTCTAGATAAGCAGTGAATAATAATAATGTATCACGTATATTAAGCACTGTGAAAGATTTACACCTTTTTTAATGACCACCTACAAAGAAAAATATAAAGATGTTTGCTGTCGCAAATGAGCTATTTTTAAAAAATTTCTGAAAGAAAATGTATTACGCCAATACCTGACCAAAGAGTTCGGTAAAGAGATTAAAATTACTTACGCAGCAACTTCCGACTTACAAGTAAAGGCCGTATAAGGTATCACATAGACGATACACCCACATACTTATGTCATCTTACAGCCGGTGCAGCTGAAAAATAGACACGTCTACTATTACACTAACAACCGTCCTACTTTAATACCAAAGACCAAAGTCAGAATAAAACAAGTCAAAGGCCAAAGTTGGCATTGAAACAGTTATGGATACAACCTTCCAAAACTGACCTTGACGTAATTTTGCAATAACTTTGACAGAGCTGTTAAAAATTTTCAGTATTTTTAGTGCCGTCTCTTTTGTTTAATCTCTCATCAATGTGATCGCAATTCAGGAATTCTAGTTGTGTAAAAAAACTACGTTTTTCAAGAGTTTCTCAACAAACATGAGCTGTAAATAAATAATGGAAACAATCCAGGATCTTTCAGCCAGACCACTGGAATTGATATTCTATTCATGAAGTCTTGTGACAGATCCTGTTTCCAAATTAAAAGCATTGAGACTACAGTTTTAGTACATGAGTTAATTAAAAGTGTTAATTAACAGTTGATCCAAGTCAAGCCTGTCAAACTGCACTTAGTACTACACCCAACCTGTCAATACTTATCAGAATCACTCCACCCACGAGAGGAAGACAAAATAACGGATAATCGCAGGGTTCTTAACCAACAGTTTTCGATGGCAGCTGTATAATTATTTATCGTTTCCGTGGGGAAGTAATTGGTTTAGGGCAATGAAAGCAATTGATGTTTCCTAGGAATTATAGCTTTTGTTTTTTTCGGGGAACCAACTTTTTTGCCGACCGCGTACGTAGTAAGGAGGAAGGTACTGTTTTCACAGGTGTTTGTTAACAGGGGGGGTACCCAAGCCAGGTCCATCCCGGGGGGGGGGGGTACTCAGTCCAGCCATGGGGTACTCGGTCCAGTCAGGGGGTACTTAGAC
>JBCAUG010350604.1:0-16899 GCA_038406175.1 Haplosyllis leylae
CCATTGACTTACATTGGGGCAGAATTTACTGATATCCTTGCAAATGGCAGAATTCATTGAACTTCCTGCAGGGTGTTGTCGATAAACAAATGACCTGTAAATGACAAAACATTCAACTTACAAGTAGATATAATAAACAAGATGCCAAGAGAAATTACCAAAAATTTGAATTTTTACGATAAAATGACTTAATGTTTGATAAACTACATCTATTGGATTAAGTTGAGTGCAAACTGACCTGAAATTAAGTTATTTTTGTCCCAGATTAATAGATTTAGCTTTTAGGTATGTTGTTCCTTTGACTGTTTAATTTGAATTGGCCCTCAATTAAGAGTTGGGTCCTACCATTACAAAAGACTGGAAAACTGGAGGGATATGCAGGTCACTTGTGACCATGAATCATGTGATCAACTGTTACTAATGGTAAGCAGTAGATGTTATGATGTTCTAGCCAACAATTAACATAATTTAGAAAAGATACATTGCTTCTAGAAAGAAGGATCATGTATTTACAAGGGAAATTCTATCAAAGAGTAAGGGAAACCATCATGGGCTGTCATCTCCTTGTCCTAAATGCCAATAGAATAGCCACATGCCACAAAAGGATGCAAACCACTAAATTCTGGACGGTATTCTCAACCCCAAGTGTAGATTGTGAAATAATTTAAGACAAGATCAAATTGAACAAAAGTAACAGCAAACGTCCTGCAACGTAATGTGACCTATCTTTCTGTTTGAGTACTGAGTTTCGGTGATAAATGTTACAGATTCAAATGTGAAACATTTTTGGGCTGAAGATTGCATTTTCTGTGGTAAGTGCTACAAAATTCTGACCATTGGACAGTCCTTGATCACGTAATCAAGAAGTCAATAACTATCCCACAGTTGAATTTGTAACATTTACTATGAAAAATGTAATCTTCAAAAGTTCGAGAATTTTCTTTTTGAATTTCACCTTAGTCTCATAAAAAGTCCTTTAAGCATGTATAAAAATCCTTTGAGCATGTATAAAAATCCTTTAAGCATGTACACTTGGTTTGTTGCTGGTAGGCCTGATGGCGAAATTAGGCAAGGTCGATTCACAATAGCATCCATTGTAAGAGATATTCGAGTTTTCCCACAATGAATTTTACTGAATTTAGTAGAAATTCAGTGAATCATTAAAAAATCCAAAAGTGGTATGGTTACCACTGGCACTACTTGTCTGGATACAGTTACATTCCTAGTGATAGTAGCAGAATGTATGTTTTCTTTACTACATCTGGGTAAGTATCTATCACTAATCACCATATTGAATAGATACTTATCCAGAGGGAGTAACAGAAATTCTGTTTTTCCTACTCGTCTTTGTAACCAATAGCTGTCATGGGGTATTAATGGTAACCATACCACTTTCAGACTTTATCACAATTTATTGAATTCAGAGAAAGTCATTTAAGGAAATCTCAATTGTGTAAGGGTTGTCGATGGCTGTGCTTCCATAAATGAACACTCCAGACCTTTAACACCTTTGTCCTTGTTATTTATATCTGCAATTTGTAAGGTTTTTAACTGTAAATAGTTCATTTATGATCATAGATCCAGAAGGTTTTTCTATGTATGACAATGTTTTTCTCCAAAACCCTCCCAAACTTACTTTCAAATTGATTATTTTGAGCTCTTGAAATGTGCGCAAAATTTGAGGTGTCCACATTTCCCTCTTAGCAATAGACAATAGTTTTGGATGTCCTAACACTTCAGAATACACTTTTCTTTGTCTACACCTATGTGTTTTTGCTTTCAAAGGTGAAATGATGGAATGGAATTCCCCCAGAAGGAAAAGCTTTCTGTGTGATTTACACAGGCTTTGCGCTTCTGGCTTCAAATCAAGGCTGGCTAGAAATATGTCCAGGGGACATGTGCTCAAATTGTTTGGTGCGTTTACCATGTTTACTTTACATACAAAGAAATTTGGCGTTTGTCCAAAAGAGCTGAAGATCAAGAAAAGTCAAGCCAGGTAACGTATATATAATGAATGCATCTCGACACAACAGTAACTAATCATAACAAATAATATATCAGAAAAGTCCTCATCCTCTGTGATTCTGATGACTCCAATGAGATAAAAACTATTGTTTATATCTGGCCAAGTAGGTGACAGCCTACCAGGAAATTCCATCCATGAAAATGGTATAAAATGGCATCAAGAGAGAATTGTTTGGGATTGTTCAATTCCCTGACAGGCAGGCAAAGCTTCCATGACTCATTATCCCGTGAATGAGACAACTTTTCGTGTGTAAATTGCAACATTACTCATAGCTATGATCAATAATGCCAAGCAAAATTCCATAAACAAAAGATTAGCCTGAAAACCAACTCATCTCCCTTCAAAGACGAATCAATCGAAATGAAACCATCATGTACCGCAAGTACTTTTTCGAAAGGACCCTTCAACAAATACATTAGATTTTTGTCTTCAAACTAGAATTTTGTAAGTTTTTCCTTTGAAACACAAATTTAGAGGATTCTCGTCCGATTTGTAGATTGTTAGTTCCCAGGTAAATTCTTGGAATTTCCCAACCCTTATTTGCTCTTTTTAATAAGACAAGCTTGAAGTTCCCCAAAAAGTATCACAATTTCACAATTTTATGACCATTTACTACAATATCATCATGTGCATTCCTATCAAGGAAGATTTTTTCCGGTTCCGAGAGAAGAAATAATATTTATTCTGTCGAGTGATAAGTTCTTTTGTAAAAGGGAGGCATCTTGATAAAACTGGCATGCTGTTGGAGTCAGTGGATCACAGTGGTTGATTGAGGGATAGCTCATCTCATTTGAAATTTGGTTGTGTCTCAATTCTCGTGGTCACGAGCTTTAAAATCTTAGACTGAAACAAAACGACATCATGGGTCTGATATCCTGATTATCTTTAGGTAACAGGTTGAAAATTCCCCAGAACGAATTGCAATTGTGCAATGAGGACAGAGGTGCTAGGGGAATTTTCGCTGCAAATTGAAATGTAAAATCTGGAATAATTTTCCCAGTTTCTGTTTCAATTTTTACTAAAAGGTGTACACTCATTCAGGTAGACTATTTGTAAATTGCTCACACACACACACACACACACACACACACACTATTTATTGCTTGATATTCTGTTTCCTCAGGCTAAAAGCACAGAAAAATTCTTGAACCAGGTCAATTGTGTTGGCTTAAATGGTGAGCAAATAAACCATCTTCAAAATATGGCTAGTTCTTTTCAAAGAAAGAAACCTTGCAACAATGCAAAACTTTTGAGTGAGCTCAGCATTCCTACGAATAGAGTGTTTGAGTGTTTCTGCACAAGCGGAAAATCGGTTTGAAAAAAAGGTGAACAATTTGGTGGTGCTCGGACATGTAAAGTGTCCAAAAGGGTTGACGGATATACATGAGGCTGAAAGGTGTGGTGTGACATAAAAGTAGCTGGGCTCGAAATGATATTAATGACCCATACCTGTCCAGAACCTAATCCAATCAAAAAGTTTCACACAAGCCTCAACAAAAACCCAATAAACCAATATTACCAATTGGGTTTAATTGATCGATGGATTTTCTAGTATTGCTTAGATTTAATACTATCTGTATCATTTTTGACTGATTTTTAATTTGAAGTTTGAGCAATTTATTCGAAATATTACCTGTGGTGGCACGAATGAAACGATATCAGATCAAATACAATGAAATATTAACAACTAACATTCAAATCAAATATAAAAATCCGAAATATGTCCGAAATGATTTTTCCTTACCAAGCAAGTTTCTTTAAATGCATTTTAAAGTCGAAAAGTTTACTCATCGGCTTTTTCCTCTGAAGGATTCGTACCTGGCTCACCCCAGGGATTTCAGTCTTTCTACTTGGTATCACCCAAAATTTCAGTTGGCCTTCTCAGTTCAAATAAGGAAATAGTCAAGGAAGCATGCAACAAATAATGGCAGGATAGATCTTTGAAATTTGAGGGAAAATTCAGTTAAAATCAGGTATTTCGTGTCTCTTTTACTTGCTTTTGGTCCTAAAGAAGTTTCCAAGTACCATGCAAATGGATGGAAAGCTTCCAAATATGAGTTTTACCTTGAAACAAGCTTACCCTGTTTCGTGACACAGTTGTTATTTAAGATCTGAATTCCTAAGTTAAAAATTTCAGAAATGCCTACAAAACTCTGTTCTGAAAAAATAACTTTCTCATCATTGGTTTAAAAGGTGGTTTTCCATAGAGGCAAGTTTTTCAAGAACTGGAATCATGAAGCGAAAATAGCTTCTTTGTTTAAACAAAAAGATGCTTTAACACACCTGGAAATTCCCGCCTCACAATAAGCCTTGGAGGGAAAACTTAATGGTCAATATAAATCGTATAAACTCAGAGACTGGACAGAATTTTAACAGCTCTAATTTTACACTACTAATTTATAACTTGAACAAGAAAGTCCTCCTGCATGAACGCAAGAGGCATACCAACCTCGGCGTAGCAAACCTATCCCGGGGGATAAAAAAAAATTTTAAAAAACATTTTTTTTTAAAAATTAAAACATTTTAAAACATTTTAAAAAAAAACTTTTTCAGGGGGTACCCCTTGCCCCCCAGCTGGACTGGGTGCCCCCCTCACCACTCTGGCTGAACTGGGTACCCCCACCTCCCCCCTGGCTGGACTGGGTACCCACCTCCCTCCCAGCTGGACTGGGTACATCCCCCATGGCTGGACTGGGTACCCACCCCCCCCAACTGGACTGGGTACATCCCCCCTGGCTGGACTGGATACCCCCTGCCCCCCCATCCAGCTAGGCTGGGTACCCCCTCCTGCCCCCCCCCGTGGACGGACAGACACCTGTGAAAAAATTACCTCCTCTCGTACTACGTACGCGGTCGGTAATTACTACATCCAGAAAGTTCTTTTTTCACGCATGTCAGACAGTACTGATTTACATTTTACGATATTTGTCTGTAATTTTTTACACTCTACTTTTAAGTTTCTGGAAACAACTAAAATTTATTTAGATCATTTATCAAATAAATAATGTTGTATGTATACGTATCTGTTTTATAAGATCCGAACTGAATTTTGACTTTACAAAAATATAAATCTAGTGGGAATTTTCACGCACAACCCCATGAGTTTTGGACTTCGTACAAAATTCATCAATATTACAGTCATCTCTGAACATTTTAAAAATTCTAATATCTAAAATTTACATGAAAGGTGATCATCGCAGTAAAATTCAGAGACGTGCCAACACACTGGAAAAACAGGGCAGCAAAAATTCCATTGTTTATGAGACTCAACTTTTAGCTTCTGTTTCTTCACTACAAAAAATCCCTTACAAGTAAATTGCCAGATATAAAGATTGTAGACTTACCTGTGTTGTGATGTGCGAGCGTGTCCGGAGTCCGACCGTTTCTGATGCGTCTCATGGATCGAGTGCTTTCTTTTAATGGCTGCAGCCACCGCACAGACGGATGACAGGCTCACCCTGAGTTTGAGTTTGCGCTTTCAACGGTCGAATTCAAATAAAACTACTCATCACATTTTCGTGGAAATATGTTTCATTAAATGAATTGGAAAAGTAAAGTGCCAATTTTTGTTAGATCCTGCGCTTTTATTCATATTTATCAAAACTTTAAGCGGTTTCTTCGAGTAGATATATGCCAAAAACGTCACTGCCTCAGTTTATTTGTACAAATACAATGGTCAGTCACAAAATGGAATGGCAAAGTGATCAGTTCAGTTCAAATTGAACCAACCTGAGGTGAGATTGAAATGAACATTGAAACAAATATCCTAGCTAGGAGGGGGTCTGGCCAGATTGGAGCAGGGGCCAGATTGAGGTAGGGGGTAGGAGCCAGATTGGGGGACAGATTGGGAGCAGGGAGGGTCAGGTCAGGTCGCAGGAGTGAGATTTGGAGGCTGGGACCAGGTGAGAGTGGGAGACAGGTGTAGGTCAGATAGGATAGGAGTGATTGCCAGATTGGGAGGCCAGGGGTGCGGCCAGACAGGAGCAGGGGCCATATTGGGGGCCAAAGGTCCCATCCAGGGGGATTGGGTACCAGACATGGGTGGGGTACCAGACATTAATGGGGTACCAAACAGGGATAGGGTACCAGACAGGGATGGGGTACCAGACATAGATGGGATACCAGACATGGATGGGATACCAGATAGTTAATGGGATACCAGATAGTAGATGGGGCACCAGACATGGGTGGGCTACCAGATAGGAATGGCATTCCAGACATCGATGGGGTATCAGACAGAGATAGGGTACCAGACATGGATGGGGTACCAGATAATGGATGGGGTACCAGATAGTAGATGGGATACCAGACTGTTAATGGGTTCCACTACCAGATCATGGATCAGGTACCAGATACCAGGTAGGGTACCAATGTGGCCCCCGCTCTCATTTGACTCCACTTGCTGCCACAGAACATTAACGAGTCACAAAAGTGAAATTCTTCACTCCTTGACATTTTACATATTTGTTTCAGGAAGTGTGCGTTTTTTTGTATTTCAACAAGCTCTTTGCTAGAATTTACTGTAGATACGACTTGGATTTTTTTTTTCATTCAAACTTTTTATTCAAACAACGAATCGTCTGGAAAATTCTACTCTAATCCATCTCTCGATTTGGAAATTGCTAAGGCGATGAGCTTCATGGTAACCTTTCTAGCAAGTTATTACCTATTAATGATTGAAAAAATTCTTTTGTGTTTCCTTGCATGGCATCAAACTTCTTTCAATATAAATATGGATTTCACGTTCTACCTCCCAACTGTGATGAATTTTCTGGTTAAACTTAGACTCGGACTCGGACTCGTGCAAAGCCCACACCTATCCATCATGTATTAAAACAAATTGGGTCCCTTTCTGGTTTCTTTGGTAAATGCAAGAAGAGAAGCGCAAGATATACCAGAATGAGTCATTTATGAGTGGCACAAGCTTATGCTTGAGACTTTTGTCTATTTTTGGCCCAGTACTTTGCAAAACATTCTTCGCGTTCTGGTGTCTTAGTTGATATGTTATAAGAGTTCAATAATTTCTTTAAAACACAAACTGGGTGTTTTTTTACGTTAATTGCAAATACGTAGTTTTATTGTTTTATTATTTTGGACCAGAGGTCCAAAACAGGAGTATCAGTTGCCTCACAAAAAGGACTTGTGGCGCCCAACATTTTTTTTGAAAAAGTTCCATTTTTATGTTTATTTTGAAGAGGAAATGCTGCATGGGTGAAAAATGTAACTTCAACACAGGTAGCGTCAGCAGTCCAGATGGCACCAGTAGTCTGCATAGGAAACACTATGAAAATTAACAAACTTCGGTCTACTGTCACCTTTTCTCGAGAATTTGCTTTCTTGTCATTCATTTGTGTTGTGGATACTGTTGAAATTGCTGCACTAATATGAACTAAACTAACTTGAAATTGCAAGATTGAATCATTCCGCCGGACCAATCATCCTTTCACTAATGTCAGTTTTGAATATTTACATGGAATGACACATGTTCAATTAAGTTGCGCTGTAACAAGCACATCAAACATTTTCTATCGACCAAAACTCTGTTGTGTAAAATCAATAAAGTTCATGAAGTTACCATGGCAATTGTTCCATAATTCGTATTTTACAGGTTTTAACACATGAAAAACCGAGTCCTTAGATCAAGGTGTTTTTATTCGGAATTTGAAAAAAAAAAATTCTACCACGTCCGTAAAGATCCTTAATGGCCAAGGAATAATTGTTACATGATTGCACCATGAACTTTAGAGGCATAACTTCAAACAAAGGTACCGTGCACAGTAAGCTTGTAAAAGGTGGTTGCATTGCCCACACTGTGCAACACCGACAGCGACAGCGACAAAACTCTTTTTCGTGCGAAAACTTTCACTGATACTGAACCTATGTGAACACCCTTCTTTCCTTGAATCAATCGCAGTTATCGTTGTCACAGGACGTGAATGCGGTTTAACCCAAGAAGGCAAGAAATAAAAAAGGGAAATTCAGGCAGAGTGACGTTTATTGACTTCTTTAGACCTGACCCAAGAAGGCAAGAAATAAAAAAGGGAAATTCAGGCAGAGTGACGTTTATTGACTTCTTTAGACCTGATTTCAATCAGATTTTGGACCAAGGTACAATTGTTGCTGCAAGTTTCACTGAACCTACTTTTGTAAATTTACATATGTTGGTATACCTCTTGAAATAGGCAATCTACATCAATTACCATGTATCTTCCTAATAAACACACAATTATGCCAAGAATAAAAGTTAACATGTATGATACGCACATTCCTACTTTGAAAATATTTAGTTCCAGATTATTGAATTTTTCATGGACTGAAAAGTAAAAATTCCACTGGCGTCACATCCTTACCAGCTTATGGAGTAAATAAAATAAGAAGAGCAACACATTTCAGATAAGAATATTTAAATCTTATGGGTTTTTCTTTTTGTAATTAGAGACCACCCCTAGATTTCGGTTAAGGTCTGCACACACCAAATGGCAGCGTTAACGTCAGCGGCATTACTAGCGTCACAATATTGAATGGGTTTTCCAGCTGTGCCGCTGACGCTTGGTGTGTATGAAACAAGTAAAATTCAACAGAGTCCTCCCTGCCGCTACCGCAGACGCTTGGTGTGGATAGACCCTTAATCTTCAACTTTAATGAAAGAGATTCTTTTATTCGTGTCGTCAGTGTAATATATTGATAAGACAAGGTGATGGCAAAAAATCTGACAGATACAACACGGAACTCAGACCTTTCAAGGTATAGTTCATTTGTATAGTTACGTGAAACTACAAAATCAGCTCATTAAATTGCAGAAATTTACTGGTTGTAAAGAAGTACACAAGATGGGTTATTATAACATAGTTGCGAATGAGAGGACTCTACTTGATAACCCAGTCTGAATTTGTGAACGCGTTGCTAGTTTGTTCACTTTTTGACATTGTTCTCAGGCATTTAATTGCATACCAACAACATTATCAAGTTTCATATGGTCGGTTGCATCTTAATGAATGACTGAATATCTCAGTGGCAGTGTGGAGAGTGGTATTATTTGAGAACTTAGCATATTGTATCAAGTGTATTGGTACTTTTTTCATTTTTATCTTGTCAGAAGTAACTTACTGCTAACTTATATATGTTTTTTTTCTGTGAGCACATTTAAAAATGAGGAACAATGCATTGCATGCTCTTTATTCTTGCTTCAGTTATTACAGATTCAAGTTGGATGCTAAAGAAATCACATATCACTGAAAACATCAGCATTAGATATGACAGATTCTTGACTTTCCATGCATCTATCTTCTATCTTTAGCTGCAAATAGAAAATATTCTCTACATTACTGGTAATAGACAACATATGGAGAAGGTAGAGTTACAGCTGGGACAAGGTGTAAAACAATGTTGCAGCTCAATTTGGGTTATTACAATGACAACTATCATCAGCTTGAAGCTGGCTCCAATGTTGGGTCAGTTCTAAAACACACCTTGTATAATTGAGTAATCTATTTATATAAGTTTATGGATATTCAATAATAATTTTGTAAAAATATGAAATTCAGTAATTATGTAAATAAATTGTGTTTGCTTGTGGATTAAGGGGACAAAAGGTTTTATAATATTTAAAGAATTTTACCCTTTTCACAAAGAATACTTAGGATGCCATGTGTTGAGTCAAGTGCTAACATATTAAAGTTGTAAAGATTATATCCATTTGCAACACGGTTGAATGTTGACACAATCACCCTATTTGCACCTAGAATCAGTGAAAATTTTACTTAAAATTTCGTGACATTCAGTTTTGTAAATGAAAATGTTGAGTTCTCAAACAAATTTCTGCAAAATTAAAGTATTAATAGCTAAGAAGCTTAAATTTTATTATTTAACTTTCTACTTTTGATACAATTAATTTTGTTGCATTTACGTTTTGTACAATAATATCAATAATTATTTGTTTTATTAAATTTATTACCGTTATCTCCAGTGCTGTACTCAGAGATGTTGAAAATGTTTCCTGCCTGAATGTTGGTAGAACCTCCAATCCAGTAACTCCTATCATTGTGGCAAAACAATCTCTGGCCTTTTCTGATGAAATCAGCCTCTGATTGAAATTGACCATTTAGAACTGCAGGGGTCCATCCTTCACCAAGAACTGAGAATTGTTAAGCAATATACTTGTTCACTTCTTGGGTGCAAGTTCACATATGTTTAATTTGTTTTACTCACTTTTCAAAACGTTAGCAACTGTAAGTCACATGTAGAATGCTGTATTTTTTATTTAATTTATCTGGTTTTACCTGTATTGACAGACCTTGTTTTTCTTTCACCTGGCATATCACTCAGAAAACTTACATGTGCATCTGGAAGCCAATGTACTGTAAGACTGTCCTTTACCTGTATCGGTAGTAAGTTTGGCATAACTGCTATTGCCTGACTCTAATATCAAGGGTGCTGCAATATTAAATTATGAGTTACAGACAAAGGTTTACTGTTTTTTTTTTGCAGACATTTCAGCTGATTTAATATTTTAAAGGTAATTGGAAAAGAACACTTGAGGCTTAAGGACAATTGTGCTCTTTAATGATATGGTGCCAATATGACAACAAATAGATCTATGATTTAAAAGCCCAACAGCCTTGCATAAATGGTTTTTGTGTTGTTTTGATGCCCTTAACATTTTTGCTGGGCATTAAGTTTTGCATTGCGAACAGAAGAGTTCATTTATTCTACATTCATTCTAATGGTAGGTCACAAAATTGTACCTTTTTTTGTCCTCGTCTCTTCTTTTGGTGAAAATGAAAGCATTTTTTAAAATATTGAGGTATTTACCCTTTTCACACAGAATACCAAAAATACCATGAGATGGGAGAAGTGCTGCAAGTCTGAAGTTGTCAAGACTATATCCGTCTTGACTCCATGTGGAAACTATGACACGAGTAGGGCCTATTCAGAAAAGAGAAGCAAATTATCTATCAATTGATATCAATTAATCTGTCTGATTTCTCGCTTCTGTGATCCCCAGATTCACCTCTGGTGTAACACCAGCTGACTGTATAGAGGTCAGCATGACATGAATTAGACTTGCATAAATCTGGTAATGAATTAAGTTTGGACTTGCACAAGTCTGGTAATGAATTAAGTTTGGACTTGCACAAGTCAGGTAATGAATTAAGTTTACATTTAGACTTGCACAAGTCTGGTAATGAATTAAGTTTACACTTGTACAAGTCTGGTAATGAATTAAGTTTAGGCTTGCACAAGTCTGGTAATGAATTAAGTTTAGGCTTGCACAAGTCTGGTAATGAATTAAGTTTAGACTTGCACATTAATGAGTCACCAAATGGAATTCTTCACTCCTTGATTTTATCTATTTTTATGTTACCTGTATCCCCAGTGATATACTCAGAGGGGCTAACAAAACGTCCAGCCTCAGTATTGGAAGAACCACCAATCCAGTAGCTCTCATTATGAGAAAATCCTCTCTGCCACTGTTGGATGAAATCTCTCTCTTCGCGGTTATTCAGAACAGCAGGTGCCCATGCACTGCCAAGATCTGTGATAATGATTCTACATTTTGAAATACTGGGATTTCACTTGTTCCTTTTCTGCAATGTTTGTACTATGAAAATAGAAATTTTTATTTTGGCAACATCTTCCAAACTCATGTTGCAAAAGTTCGCCAAACGACCCATACGTATTAAATATTGTCAATTTTTTAAAATTAGTTTACAATCAAGATGTAATATCATTAGTATTATGATTTATATATTCATTGCACATTTAATCATTCAACTGAAAAACAAAGATTAAAAGTCAAAGACATTTTTAATCTGTTAGATTTGCCAATTGACACAATCTCACCTGAGCATTGGGCGGCCAAAATGTCAAATGAGGCTCCTGTATCAGACACAATTTTTACATAGTTAGTGCTGACTGAATCAAATATCATTCTTCCTGCAAAATTAAAGTATTAACTGCTAAGATGCATAAAATATATTATTCAATTTGCTACTTTTGATGCAACTAATTTTGTTGCATTTAAGTTTTGTACATTAATATCAATAATTGGTGATCAATTGAACAGTTAGAATTAGTGGTAAAATATTTTAAACATACTGATGGTGGAATTTAAAAGTTTCAAAGATAAGACATTTTAAAGGCAATAATGCTTTCGCTTTGAAGTGCAACACCAATTGAGGAGTAGAAAACATTCATGACTCATATTCTTTGCAACAAAATCAAGAGAAATCTTTTTCTTTGTGTAGTTCCAACATATTTTCCCTGCATACGGTTAAAAACTTCTAAAAACAGAAACGGACATTTCAAAAATCCCAATTTACTTTACCCTTTTCACACAGAATGCTGAAGATTTCATGTGAAGGGAGAAGTGCTGCAAGTCTGAAATTGGCTAGACTGTATCCATTGTGGCTCCATGTTGAAACTATGACACGATTGTGGCCTGAAAATAAAGGCAAAAGGACATACCTGTTGACATTTTGTTTTGTAAATCAACCTGTGTAATCCAAGTTTAGTGTTTTAAATGACTGAACATAGCTGAAGCCCCACAGTGTGCATTTCCGTGATGTAAATTGTTTTCACACCTACGAGTACGACTATTTCTGAAAAGTCAGAATTCACCTAAAAGAGGTTAGAGCGAAGAAGTCGTGAGTGGACTGATTACACCATTCAGTAAACTAAACAGGGTTAAATTTATCCAATCCATTTCTAAATTTCTGAGACTAAAAACCTTGAGTGACCAATGTGACTTTAGGAGAATGGACTGGGCACTAAACTGTCCACATCCACACCTAAGCAAGCAGCACTTGTCAGAAGAATGAAGTTTTTCCCTTTCACTCCGTGGAGTCTCATGAATTTGGAACATTGGAAATGACTGAGTAAAACATAGATGACTAAACTTATTTATTGTTACATCACTAATGATGTTTTATTTGCAATATGATGACTGTTCTTCCAATGGGCCCGAATATCTGGTGTAGACTCCCCCATTAAAGGTGTGAACAAATATATTTACATCCCTGTGAATTGTCATTTCTTGCAGAGTAAGCTGAGTAGACCTATCTCTTCTGACATCAATGCTCCGTGCTCTTGAATGTTATTATTTGCACTTGCAGAACTACTCATTTATGCAAATACAATTTATTATTTTATGTTTTCTTTTATCTAATATGTAAAAACCATAAACATGTTGCCTGTATCTGAAGTGTTATACTCGGAAAGGCTAATGGCGTTCTCTGCTTCTGTACTGGTAGAGCCACCAATCCAGTAACTCCTATTGTTGTGGCAAAAACCTCTTTGCCATTGTCGGATGAAATCAGCCTCTGCTTCATTATTAACAATGGCTGGAGCCCATCCTTCACCAAAGTCTTGGAAATGGAATACAAAAATACATGACGTCTTTATATAAATAGAGAATACATTTCAAAAAGGTGCTGGAGTGTAATCGGTCTTGGGTACCATCATCTGGCATTATGCTGAGAAAACCTCACCTGAGCATTTCGAAGGCAATGTGTCATAAGATTCTCCTCTAACAGAGTTTAGCTTCACATAGCTGCTGTTTGATGGCTGAAAATTTAATTCTCCTGCAAAATTAATAGCACAAGTTGACAACAAAACTGATATTCAACATTTACATATTTTTCACGTTTTTCTATATTGCAAACACTCATTGCACACATTTAGTCAAATAGATAAACACAAAATGTTCACTTTTTGTTCAATTGACATTACTGGCTGCTAGTACTCATTAAATCATATTCATGTTTTATGCTGTGCACTTGAAGATCATTTCGTATGCCTATGTGTTGTGAAAATGCAGTTGAAAGTCTTACCAAATTCCTTTTTACATGAAATGTTATTTTTATACCAAGTACAGAAGTACAAAAAGTACTGACGAAAGTATAATGATTGAAAATTGATAAATTAAATGTTTAATATGATATGTGTGTAGTGGTTTCTTTGGCATTTAGAATAAAATTTGTTCCAAATCTTAAAAAGGTTGTGTATTTTCATTTTTACCCTATCACTGTTCAGTTTTTATTATTCTTTATGACAATAAAATGTAATAGGGTTTCCTTAAATTTTTACCAAAGTGATAAATTTAGTGAATATTTCAGTGAATGTGACAGTATTGTCGGGCCAAAGAATGGGTAACTACTTGAATGCAACTATGAGAAGATCATGTAATCATGAAAAGTGATTGTTTGATTATTTTACCTTTTTCGCACAGAGCACCTGAGAGACGATCAGACGGAAGAGCTGCAGCAAGTTGCACACCTTGCCCATATTCTGGATTTCTTATGAACACATTAAAACTCTCTGTAAGTGACATGAATACTAGGGTCAATAAAAAGAAGATATGAATATACGAGTATGTTGCCGTGACAACTCAACAATTAGAGACGAAATAGGCTTGAAGCATTAGCAAATTCTGAGTAAGTAAATTTCCCAAATAATGGTTGTACCTACACTGTGAAAAGATCTTGCTGATAAAAAGGTGTATGAGAACCAGATGTAAAAATAGTATCACTAAGTACTAAGCACATCATTTTTACCTGATGTGAGAGTACATGAAAGTGTAGTAGATGTGCCACCAATCCAGTATCTCCAAAAACCACTAACATCCTCCATGGCTGCTTTAATAAATTCTGAAAATACAAAGTTAATTTCAATGAAGAATTGGGAAAGATATATTGCTTAATGTACATGACAGGGTTTCATGACACAACATATCAAATAGTGAATGACTGTGAGGGAGGCAACTTTACTAAATTATTGGCACTGAATTCAATGAATCATGACAATAATTTTCGAAAGTGGTATGGCGGTCAGGAATACCCCATGACTGGTATTAGTTACATTTTCAGATAAAGTAACACGAAGAGCATTTCTATTACTATTTCTGGAAAGGTATCTATTTAATGTGGTGGTACTGATGAATACCTGCCCCAGAATAGAATGCACTTTCTGTTACTATCAGTTGGCATGTAACTGTGTCCAGATAGGTAATGCTAGTGGTAACCATACCACTTTTAGATTTGTTTCACTGAAATTCATTCAAGGGCCTCAATAGGAACAACCATTAATGACAAAACAAACATGAATATTCGAGCTTTGGATTTAATTCAATATTGAACAACTGGATGAAAATATGCAAGCGCCACGTTCTAAACATGTTATTCCTTACCAAAAGATGACAAAGACGAAAGTTAAGTCTTTCATTTGAGAATGTGGTGCAAGCAGAACAAGTGGTATTCATACGAGAAACATGGCATATTATCTTATGAATCTGTCGAGATTTTATTTCCTCAGGCAGTGTCTGTTTAAGTACTCTGTTACATCCCAATAATGACTGACTACTTCATTATAAGTATTAAACATTTTAATATTCAATAAGTTGTTATTCCAAATTGCTTCTTCTACACTAAAGGTAACTGCATTACACAAATCACCTCCAAATTTATCACACCTGGTTTAACTTTGGAAAAGAGCATACCTGCACAATTTGATTCCCAGAAAGAAAAATCACGTGGCATTCCTTTTTCCAGTACTTTGTATTGTGTGTTTACAGAGGCAAATGAGTGTCCAACTTTTACAATATCTGTCACAGAGTATAAAATACAGAATAGAAAATAGCTATATAAAATGTGTAACACTGGAATATTTCTAGTGGTAAGTAGTGACATAATTGTACTTAGTCTACACTTTTTAACAATAATTTCAATGAGGGTTGTCATTTAGCACATATCTGAAACATCGTTCGAGTTTTCCCTGTTATCTGACACTGTAGATGATTTCAATGAATTCATCGAATTGTACAAGAGCAATGAAGCATGAACAAGGCTTTATCTTAAAATCATTACGATTTCATTTAACTGCATAGCCCAATGGTAAGTATCACTAGCCTTTAGCTGAAGGGATCCAGGATCGAATCATTTCACAATTATTTTTTATCATCAAATTCATTCGTCGATATTTTCTTCAGGAAAAACTCAAAAGTTGAAAAGAGCGACCAAAACATGGTTTACCTGGTACACACATGACACATCCATGTGTCACATTCCTTGAATAACTAACAAGACGTGCATAGGCTTCATCTACAGCAACATTGTTCTCACCTAGAAAATAATGAGGAGTTCATTTCATCCAAGCTATCAAATGCAACTAACTCTATATGTGTATTATGTTTTGAACTTTCATTTTACAGCTTAGCTGACTTTGATAAAAAATACATTGTACACCTTGTGGCAGTCTTAACATTGAAAACTGCAATTAAACATTAGTTATGACAATTTTCAATTTACCTGAATTATCTTGTATGTAGCCATCTGAGAATGAGAAGAAAGATCCAGCAGGCAAGTTAGTGGAGCCACCAACTAAAATTGACCTGCAACCCGCGCGATGTTCCTCCAATGCGGTTGTAATATTTTCGTATAATTCCTCAGTCGGAAATACATAAAATACATATTCTGTACGTCGTGCTGAAATGTTAAACAGTATATTAGGTAAAATGTACTGTTAACCAAGTCACTACATGAAGAGAAATTTTAAGGAGGGACTGCATGCAACATGCAGCTGCTGAACCACGGGGGAGGATTGGAGGGTTTGATCAAATGTGACCTGGCTCAAGTTTTGAGGCATCAAAATTGACAATTGAGGACCCAATTTATAACAAAATACAAACTATTTTACAAAGTAGAATTGAAAGTCTTAGCCTTAAGATCAATCTTATTTTCACACATTTTGAGATGCACACAGGACTCAATTGCTTAGTACAGCTTGGATTTCTTGTTTGGCAAAAATCTGGCTGATTATATTATCCATTATCCATTTCAGTGGTTCACAATATTTACCGCCCGCCATCCGAAGGATGG
>JBCAUG010350714.1:0-16899 GCA_038406175.1 Haplosyllis leylae
TGTAGGCTATGAGGGGGTTGAGTAGGAATACAATTCCACATGTCAGATGGTGATTGGTTGTACTCATCACGCAATTTACTGATTGGTTCCAGGGACTGAGCATGTGCCACCTTTGCACTGATTGGACGTTGTTTGAGGGGCTGAACAGGGCACGCGTGATCTTCATGTGATCAGGGCATGATTCATGCATAGATTTATGTGGGAAAGTCTGAGGAGATGTTTGAGACATGGAATGATGCCCTTTTGGCCTGCAGAAGCCAAATACAATTGCGGTTTCGCTCCTCTCCTCAAGCTTATCGCTAGAGAGTTAATTCTCAACCTGTTACTTTTTGGAAAACATTTTTGATTCTGTTTTGGTACACAAGTGGTGTATGGGGCTCCTGTTTTCAACATTTCACCAATGATGTGCATATTTCAGTGGTGGATCCAGGATTTCCCAACGGAGTGGGCACCGACAAAGGTGGAGGTCCCAACCTATTATTTTGCCCAATTTCCCCCGAAAACTGCACAAAACTGATCAAAACTTAGACTTAGAGGGGACGCGTGTACCTGGTGCCCCCTTAGATCCACCAATGCAATAATAAAATAAAATAATTTATTTGCAATGGTGTCAACACTAAGAGGAAAATATTTTTTCAGCTGAAAATATTTTTCAGTAAGTGGTTAGGTATTATATTGGTATTTAGTGTTAGTAATAATATTTCCTATTATCAATTTTGTAAAATAGTTTAAAATAGATATAAAAATTCAATCATTACAAAATGCCTGCCAAACAAATTGCATCTTCAATAATATATTCCCTTGAGGTCCATCCCCATTTTGTTTCATTATTCTGAGCTATTTCAATATCGTACCATGCGATCACCTTCAGCAAATGACAGGATTTCATGAATTTCATGTAATCCGTCCATAATGCAAACCACGAAAGAAAATTTAAAATGATATAGCCATGTGACACACCCCTTCAGCACAGGTAAACAAAAGAAAGAAAACACAATTTTCTTGAAAATTAGTGCAATCAAATGTTCGACTTCCAAGTGACATCACTGTTGCTTTCGCTTTCATTTTCACTCAATCTTTTCTTGTGTCAAGATGAACATTTGAATCAGATCTATTCTGCGAGAATGTCTCGGAGAAGGTCAAATTTAGTATGACGACTGAAACAGCTTGCAAGTTGCATTCTTGTAAATGATATTAAGACTAGAAAAAAATAACTTGTTTGAATGTTGAATTGTTCAGCTAGAAAGAATTAAACTCTTATTTTCGTGTATTGATTAAGTAGATTTTTAGATGGAAATGTCTTTTGAGTCTAATTGGATTCAAAGGTTTGGGTGTGTCTGCAGATCTTGTCTATTGTGCAAATGATTTACATCAAATATGCACTTTCTTCTGGAAGTAGATTCTGCAGGTTAGTAACGGGCCTTTGCCTTTGTCTCCCGGTCAGTTACAAGTATCGGTTCAATTTTCAGCACCAAAATAAGCTGGAAGCTTCCATTTGCAGTCATTTGTGAACTGCTTCCAGCGAAAAACTATTTTCCAACCTGCAATGTTAGATTGGCGCACGCGTGACTCGGTCTAGAGGAACCGATATTTTCAACCGTGAAGTAGGCATGTCCAAAATAAGCCAAGGCAATAATATCAATGTGATTCGGTGATGTTAACGTTTTGGAAATATTTGATTTCTTAAAACAGGAAGAGAACCCCATGCGAGGACAAAGCTATATCACTTACAATAGACGTGATTCTTTCACAAAATCTCGAAATAAACAGTAAGCGTAAGTCCTACTTTAGCCAACTTTCATTCCTCACAAAAATATCCAGCATATCCCTCGATATCACATGAAAATGAGATGCGATTACACCCACTGAACCAATGCTGTGTGACATTTTCCTTTTTGCCAATTACATAAGCGCCAGTATTTGAGCATAGATTTCATTCTGTTGAAAGCTTTAAATTAGTGTGATTCGCTGTGAAGTTTGAGGGATTTCCTGTCATTTAACCGATACGACAGTTTTGAGAATATTTACCACAACATTGGTTTTGAGGAGAAATCAGAAATTTTTGCATGTGACCTGTATTCCTTTACTTTGTTACCCTACATTACTAAGATGAATTTAATCTAGTATCATTTTCTTTTAAAAAATACTGGATGGGTCATCCAAAAAAGAAATCCTGAACCAAGTTCAAATCTTTTCAATTATCTCATCTACCTTATGTCCTGCTAGAAAAAGGTTAAGGAAGAAATGGAGCTTTACCCGCTGAAGCTCTAGATGAAAACACGTTATTTTGTAGAATGGTAACGTAGAAACGTGAGAACGGTCACACATGGGCGCCGGCTGGTGAAGAACACAAATATGGGCTATGAAGTTACAAATGAATTAGAACCATTAACAGTCCATACGGTGGTTACCAGTTCAACTGGATTAGGAAAATTGCACAAAATAGTTTCTTCATCAGTCCTATTTCTGCCCTTATTTGCAACACAGGAGTGATATTTCTGAAGACTGAGGTGAAAGGAGCTTGTCGATTAAGGCGGCGGTGTGCATCAATGAAATAGGGCAGAATATCCTTACACCTCTGAGAAAGGAACTGTATTTTCAAAACAAAAGCGTTGCCTTCAAAATGAGAAGCACGCCTTTGAAACTGAACGCCGAGGCCCATTGGGCACAGTGATTGGCGGGCTCCCGAGGTCCAGATTTAACATTTCAAAAGGTTTGAAGATCCTGTTCAGGTGCCAGATAAGCACCAGTGCAAATGTTTAACCGCCAGACCATTATCAGAACGACTGACATATCCCGATGCAGGCAAGCTATTCGGAATAGCACAAGTAGAAGACAGCTTCCAAGTAAAGCTTCTAGTACTTTCGGTTTACAATCTTGAGTTATCTCACATTTTGAGAACTTGTTGCCTTTCTGTTCTCTAGATAGTACGAAATCTGATAATTTCACACATTTGTGAAAGAGAAATTAAGCGACATTTAATCCGGGGACTTGAATTTGATCCACCCGCAGCTGGAAGTATTTCAGTTGGATAACACACTGTGGTGAACCTGGTCATTTAGAATGGGAACTATTAAGCGCAATTTCTCATGAAAGGAAATGTCAACGTCGAGGGATACAAAGCAGCCTTACTCCGTTAGATCTTTCCGAATCAATATTGGGGACATGACGAGACAAAAGGGTAGGCTATGTTGACATTTGATTGTACGCTCAGTGCAGGGTCGAAGTTAATTACCTCAATTTGAAGGGGAAATAGAAATTTTGAGAGTGTATGAATTCCTTTGTGCCATTTCCTGAATATCATGTCAAAACAGGAAAGCATTCCAGAGAGAGGCCGAAGGAGGGGATCTAGGTTGAGCCGTGGGCCTCCTTCCAGCCTGGTCCTTCCTACTGGAAGGACGTTGTTTCCTTCCTGTCTGGTGTTTCTAACTAGAAGGAGGGGATCCCTTTCCCAGTGCATCAGGGGATACATTTCCAGTGCACCATGGAATAGGGACCCCTCCTCCATGAACAGAATGGTATACATGACTAAAAACATTGCCTGCTCTCCTACTGCATGCATGATCGGTAATTGTAATACACATGTACGCTATAACTTTAGTAAAACGCATTCTTACTACAAAACTATCAGCTAATATTTGGTCATAAATTTTTTAGACATATTGTTGCAACTGAAAGCAGTATAATTTATTGTTGGTATGCGGCCAATGACTCAATATTCCACTTGCTTCCTAACCCATAGTCCAATATGGACCACTGGTCAGGAACTTCCTGTCCAGGGAGCCATCTGGTATTAATCTCTTGCAAAGGTCTCTTCAATGCAAGGACATGGCCACCTGGTGTTAATTTCTTCCATAGTCTACCCACAAGTAGACAGACACTACAGTGAGGAGGTAAGTCGCTATGCTAGAGCAGGCGTAACTAAAAAGTCAGATATTTCATATGAACACAAAATAAAAGGTAGAGAATTGTCAACAAGCTACTCAGTTTTCTCTGTTTAAGTTCTTTGTTTCAAAGAGTATGCTTGCTTATGTTCAGCACTTTTTGTCGTTTAAGTTGAACTTAAACCTGAAAAAGTGAAAATTTTCAAGGTGCCATTTTTCCTATTGATATTCTATTTTTGGTCATCAGGTCATCAGACATTTGCCAGGCACTAGGGTCCGCATCCCATACTGAATACCACCCGTGGTTTTTGGTGAATGAATTACAAAACACTCTGCTTTGAAAGAATTAATTTTTTGTAGAACTGTGGAAAATACAAGAATTTATTTCAGTCGAAGGTTTACCATCCGTGTAACACATGGATCCCAAAAGCATTTACAACGGATAGAAATCAGATTTTTTCCTTTGACCTTCATTGAGTAACCTTGATCTTGGCCTTCGAAGACCTGTATCTCTCGGGAAATCCTTTATGGAATAAAAACATATTGAAGTAAAGGCGTAAAGGCTAGGATTTTGCCCACTTAACTTTGACCTTACCCAATGACATATGGTCAATATGTATCAAGATGAAATTTCCAGCTAGTCATTCAACTAGATAGATTAGCTCAGGCTTCAAAGTGATGCCAACTTACATCTAAATGTTGACTACATTTCAATATAACGTGCTTTACTAATTATCAGACAAATAATTATCAGAGGCAATTTTATTGAACTAATTTTCAGAGAAATAATTATGACACATATTTCTGCTGACATTTCTGTGTAAAATTAAAGCACGAATTTCCATTAAAGTTTTTTCTTGTGAGCCACCTTCAATCATTTATCTTCTGGAACATTTCTAAACTTGGCAAAACAACACTGTTGTTACTGAAAATAATTGATATCTGAAACAAACACCGTTGCAGAAATCGTTTCTGTCGAAAAGGCAGATTGAATTAAGGTCCCTTTATTCTCCTTTCATTATGTCACATGTAACAATGAAAATACACGAGTAGTCTATTGAGGCAAATGACTCCAACAAATGTGTGGAACTAATTATTTTGTGTCATGGATAAAGCATTCAGTTTCCACACACAAACACGCCTCTGCTTTTCTAATTGCGGCGCACAACGTGTTGTTTTGTCGATAAGTGTCAAAAATCTAGCCGCATTATTAATCCAGAAAGTTCCGTTAATTTAAATTCACATCATGGCCATTAGTGAGTTTTTATCAACTTTTTCGTGGTCATGAATTTCATATTTTAAATAATTTTCGAAGTCTCTTCAAAGTCTACTTTATTCTTTGATAATTAAATCTGAAATACGGTTGTATCTGCAATAATTCTTTCTGGAATCTAATTTTATGACTCGTTGTTCTCATTGATGTTCTTGTAACACGTGCAATGTTTAGCATGTGATTAATGTATGTAACTACCTACAGGTGAAAACAATTTTTTTATTCCGTGTGATATATGATGATTTAAACTCATTAATAATTTATGAAGACGAAACAAGCACATTCTGTTCTTGAAAATTGTGGCTTACAAGATAGAAGAAAAATTCTCTTCTTTGAGAAGTTGCTAAAAATGGCTGTTTTAGCAGCATATAGCGTAAACAGTGTTGGTATGCCAGGATTGAAACAAATCCAAAGGCTGATACTCATAGATCAAACCCAAGGTGCTAAAAGTCTTTATTGATGACTAAATTGGATGATATTTGTAATGTTTGCAATGATGTAGGATAAATATGTGGTATCACATTTTAAAACTGATTCTCACACCAAATATGCTCTTTTTTCAAAAGAATACCAAATAGTTTACAAAACATTTATAGTTGACACAATATTGATTTCTATTCATTTGATCTTGATATTGAGGAACCTTGACCTTCAGCTAATCTTGATCTTTTAATTAAGCTTTAGTGGAATACAAGTATACTGAAATAAAAGTCAGTTAAAATATGACATTTTACTCATTTGACCTTACCAATCTGATGTCACTGAGTAGACTGTGATTGGGTTGAATAACTCATGTAGTGAGTAATCATATAAATACTGGATTTTCAATAGCTAAAATGGTAATGACTCAGAATTGTCCAAACCAACGTTGCGTTAAACTGAGAGTCAACAATGGTCATCATGATTCAGTGCAATGCACTATTCAAGTAATTCCTTTTTCACATTGATCTACAATCTGTCGTTCACATTATTCCACGGTTCACAGTGCTTTAATCACTTGACATTTACATCTGCTTTTTGCGCATAAGTGAATTTGCATTTCGCTCCATCTATCCAGCGAGATTCCTACGCGCCTATTTAGATGATTGATTTACCATTAAGACCCTTTAGAAATGAGCACATACTACATATTGAAGGGATTACAGTGATAAGCTGTATTGTTAGATTTGACCGTGAAACTAACAAGCAAATGCGCCCGATATTTAGCAAGTCACTCAGTAAATGTATATATTTAATTAGCTGTTATCAAATTAATTTATCGCTCCACAGCCAACATTAAAAGAAAGAAGAAATATGAAGTTGTACTGTGGTAAAATTGTGGTCTAATCTCGGACTGTTAATGCCGTGTGAAGCTGAACATTGCTCTTCTTGTGGGACATCAAGGCGGAGACTAAGGTGACTGGATGTGACATGAGAACAGGGAAGATTCCGTTAGATGCGAAATTGTAATTAAAATTGCATGCACGAGGGCCAGTAGGCATAACTGTTTTGTTGGTAAAGATGCAAAAGGTCTAGTTAACCACAGTTGACGTCCGAGGTTTTTTTGTTCTGAAGAAATAGTTTATTTCTTTAAAGCATTGGTCTCTGTGCGACAAGGAAAAAATCAGGAAAAAAATAAATTTCCTTCAGGTCAGGAAATTTTGGAATGTATCAGGACATTTGGCAAATCAACTACTTTCAGGGAATTTTATCCTCACAATTTAGTTTTGTTCTACAAATGCTTAACCTCGCTTTGCTCAGCAAACGTTTTATCCTGGCTTCTTTCAGCGTACGTGCTTTTCTCAAAATACTTCACCATGAATATTTCTCTGACGTGATATTTTATTGCTCGCACAAAGAATAATCGTTTTATATTAACCTTCATCCAGACTAAACATAAGTACAAAGCAAACTTACAGAATAAAATTAGTTGTATTTCTTAAGTGGGCTTAATTCCTGTTTTACAGTTTCATTGTAACTTCTGTAAATGATTACTGTGAAGCTTCACTTTATTATTTGTGGCTCCAGAACAATTAAAATGCCTTCCTTTCTTTACTTTTGCAAAAATAAATAAATCATCTGGGGAAATAGTGATATGTCAGGGATTGTCAAGGGTTTTTGAATCGACTGAAATGTAGCAACCCTGAAGTTGATTTTGACATCTTAAAAGATTAATCAGATTAAAAATTTACTTTCTACTTTTATTTTCATTTTTAAAGCGCTTGGTTTTATCTTGACTGACTTAATAAAACTCACCTTACTTCTTTGCATTTGACGTCGAGAGAATAGTTAAAATAAAACACTGTCATTTATTGTTGGAAGTTTTACTATCAAACCCTGCACTGATGAATGCGTCGACAGTGCAGCAACCAGGATTTTCTCTCCTAACGAAATCAGCATCCAAATAGTATACCTAATCCATGATGCGGGACGCTGTACAAATGGGGTAGTGATTCGCCAAAGCAGAATTGAAGTTAAAAAGGAGTTAAAAAGGACTTTTAAACATAATGAGCAATTCCAATTTAATGAAGAGAATTTTATTGATAAATTACGCAGGCGTGTCTTTGCTGCGGCATCTCTTACCGCTATTTACCGAGGTGAAAGTTGATGGTTTCAGACTGAGGTCTTCTCTATTAGACACCTAATCCGAATTCTAGCGATTCGTAATTGTAGAAACATTGTGTGCAGCGAAAACACTAATGTCAAAGGTACTTCAGAAAAATTTTCAGGTTAAATATACATATATCTCGTCACGAAGAAGTCTTTATGATAGACAATATTCACAATTTAGTGTGAAGTATGAATTAGATCCGATCAGGCATTATACCACCCAAAAGGAAATGTTATTCCTAAAAGGTCGCACACGACGTAAATTTTACTGTAGTAAATGTCGCCGAATAATACTTTTTGTTGTGTGCTTCCAAAAGATGTATTGTCTAAGTGTCACTACGAGTATTGTGCAACCATACACTTTTCTTCAATTGAAAATCACCAGGTTTTACACTGCAGTGAGATTTAATGAGCCTATATGTTCCATACAAAATTGATCCATGTAGGATCCCACACCTGATTGTTCAAACGTCCCAAAGATGTTTTCTACGGAGACTTAATTAGTTTTCATAAAGATTAAATGATCTGCAACTGGCACCGATGGCCAACATTGAAGAACATCAATAAATAAAGAGAGCAATTTTTGAATGAAAAACAATTTTAGTATGGTGGCGAAACAGCAGATTTTTTTTTTAATATTGCGTGAATGGGTCGTTTTTATCAACTCTTGACAGTTTTTTAAATGGATCTGTCTCGGGGTAATTTAATTATCCCCAAGGAACAATTTCCTAATTTACTTGAATACCTTAATTGTCTTAGATTCGAGGTTTTGGTTTTTGGTATTACACTGTACGGATCTGACATTTCTGTACAAAATTGACATTGGAGAATTTTTAAAAAGTTTCAGCAAAAAAATAAAGTTGTCCCCAGTGGGAATTGAACTCACAACACTGACCATCACTGGTTCAGAGGTTAGATGCTTAATCCACTCTCCCAGCCAGATATGTGTTGAATAACTGAATTTTGTTTCATGTACCACTTTACTATTTGGACTTGGATCATTTCTGTATTCAATAGACATGGGTTATATTCAAATGGAAGGAATGACGTGTTTTCTCTTCCTAAAAATTAAAAAAATAGTACTTTTTGTTGGATATTTAATTCCTATATCTTTGTTTTGGGGATTATGATACAATCAACATTTTTTAACAATTCGTAACCTGTAAATTAACATATTTTTAAAAATATAGTAAAAACTGAAAATGCAATTTTGTGTCCTGAGATATTGGTTATTTTACTATATTTAAGCAATTATAAGAATTTACAAGTTAAAAATTGTACAAAATTGTTGATTATATCTTTATTCCCTGAAACAAGGATGTAAGAATAGGATATCTTACAAAAAAGTACTAAATGTTGACATGGCTTGAGACAACATGTCATTCCCTCCATTTGAATATAATCTGTGATAGAGCACGACTATATAAGGGTCTGACAGTCTAGGTGTGGTAATGTATGATTAGCAGAGTTGGGTGTGCATTAGACTTCTAAACCAGTGATAGTCAGTGTTGTCAGTTCAATTACCACTGGAGGTATATAACTGCATTTTCGGTGAACCTTTTTAAAAGCCCTCCATGTCAATTTCTCTACAAAAATGCCTGAAATGTCAGATTTGTAAACGAAAACCTCGATTGCTTTTATTGTTTAATTTGTAGTTGGTGACTCCATCAGTTACACCTGACACCTTTACGTTGAGAAACGACATTCCAGATTTTACTGAATAACTTGATTACTGATAACTTTGAAGCTAGCAATAAATATATATATTAATGTTTGAAAATATTCCAAACATCCCAGTACAACAGGAAAACTAGGTTGGGAAGCTACGACGGAAAAGTCACAATGATTAAGATTGGTGACGTTAATGATGTTGACCTGCCTTGGTCTTCTTAGTAGATCTCGCTTGTTACGGTGAACATGGTCACCGGACAAGTAATCAATCATTTGAGCTCACGACAAGATCATGTGTAATGTGCCTCAGAATGAAGAGACACCTTGAATAAAAGTTGTCTTGCGAACTATTTTTGTACCGTGAGGTTTTAATAATTTTTTATGGAATCAGCAGTCTGGGAAAGTGACCAGAAAATATATAACCTCCCTTCCGACGCTGTTTTCTCCTATGCGAATGAAAAGGGACCTTTAATATCATATATGAAAAGTATTAACCATCAGCACAGGAACATCAGTCAAGCAGTGAATGATATTTCCAGATGGAACCGTTATAGGAGGCCAGAATCAGACGTGAAGCAACATCAGGATGGACATCATATTTACTGAAAGTTGCTGATCAATTTGAATTTAATAATATTCGGGTTATCCAATGTGAGTGAATTAAAAGGGGATAAAACAAGTCGAAGCTTAGCATTAAAATTCCTTAACTTTACTGAAGATTCCTTGCAGCTATGGCATTGTAAAACCTTCGCTACAACTGTCATCCATTCTTCCTTTCAACTTGTTAAATTTTCAGTTAAGTCACTGAACAACAAGAACTCAGGTTCTGATGCTGTCACCCCCACAGTTTTGGAAGAATTTCGCAGTGAAATGACCCACTGTGCCTGTAGTCGTTTAGTCCACGAACAGCCAAACACAGCACGTTATCTTTTGTGAACTTTTCATCTTTTTGAATACAAATAAAGTTTTGTGCATCCCCAGGGTGGCTTTATATTGTCTACTCTGGGGCATCTATCTTCATATATTCCATATGCTTGGGGAATTGAGGCAACCTGAGGGAGTTAAGTTCAGAGGTAAAAGTCTTCATGTTTGGCTTAATTATTTCCAAATTCTTCTTGCGATACGTTCATATACTTGTTTGATTTACAACAGATTTTCATTTCAATACATGTCATTTTGAATAATAATAAACATTTTAAATCTAATCAAATATGGTTTGTTCGTATTTAATCAGCTGTTGGCAAGACCAGGTGCTCACGAAATACGTGCCTGTTACAATGTTTAGGTTTTATCCGTTCACAGATACGTTGAATAAGAAATAGTGTTGATTGTTAATAGTGTTGATCTCACTAATAAGTTGCTATTATGTCAGACACCTGAGGCAATTGCAGTTTTTATCACATAATGTGAGGGGTTCCTGTCACCATATTAAAAATTGAGAGAGACGGAAAAAGCCATCACCACACAGAACACAAGTTTTCCTGAACGAATGTATGAATGAGAATATGTGAGAAGTTGCCTTACATGGATCTACACACTACGGAAATTCAAAGTTACACCACTGTCCATTCCTAAATATGACTGTGCTATGATGAGTGTCTTTACAATGACGCCTAAATTTGTCATGTTGAATTTCATACAATCTATTCGCAACATGTTGTAGTGTGCTCATTAAACGCCACAGTTTTTTCAAAGTATACATCCATTATTCATTCACAAACGCTGTTGCACATTTTTGAAACTCACACCTTTTCTCAGCGCCTGTGTTTTTCACCTCTGTGGAATGACAGTGTCACACAGTATCTATGTGTTCTTTGTACATCGGATTTCTTCTTTATTCTTGTATTGCGCGTATTTAGCCATCGTCGAAAGTGTCTGCTGCGATACTAAAATGTTGCTCAGACAAATTTGCGCAAGTGTTCAAGTTTGTACCAGATTAAAATGTATTTCATAACACCTACATCTTCACGAGTTGGAAGCTCTAATTATTATAATGTTGGTAACTGACTTTATGGTCTACGAAGAATCCTTTGGCTTCAGGATTAGTCAGTGGTTTACCCAAGAAAAGCACATTAATGGTGAACACCTGAGCCATGATCCGGCGTGTAGATTACCTGCAAATTGGTGATTTCTTCGTCTTCATTACCGTGGTCATTTATTATTTCACTTTGCTTGATGGTGGTTTTCCCGCTTTGGGGGATTCTTCTTCTGTAATTGATTCGTAGAGTCGCATTATTTGAGTTTTCGTAAAATTCAAAAGGGCTTAAGAACTCCAAAACCTCACTTAGCTTAATTACTCGAATTAGTTCAATCTGCTCAAATAGTTCAATTAGGCAAGCGCTTTTTGATCTACAATAATGAACTTGGTTGCCAATGGTGTGATACTGACCAGCATTAATGTGGCTGTTAATTGTACCATATATAAGTCAAGGCGTGTAATGTAACTGTTAATGTAGATAGTTAGAAAATTACAATAAATGTGATATGTGTTTTTTCTCAGATTCTCCGTTTTATTTTAATTGGTTCAGTGAGTTCAATTTGTCAGATCAAATGGAGGTTCTGCTCTTTGTTTTTAGCTAATTTAGTTGAGATCAAATGGAGGTTCTGGTCTTTATTTTTAGCTAATTTAGTTGAATTCAATTAGAAAAAGTGAAGCATGACCAAGGACTGTTTAAATTTTTTCAAATCAACACAGTTACTGTCATCAAGAGGGTTGAGTCAAATCCCATAACATGTGAGGTGACTTAAGATGAGATTAGTCCAGCAATTTCAGATAGAGAAGAAACTCAAATGTCAACACAGAACTATGGATTTAACCCCAAATTAAAATACAATGATTAAATTGTCTCCATTAAAATGCCTTCCGTTTGTGACGGTGTCTGTGTCACGTTAAGAAAACGTTATCTTAGAAGTGGCCTAAATAGAAATTAGACTCCTAACAAATATTGTTCTCCAGCGCCATTGCAGCTAAGCAGGCAATTAGACCACAAAGGAGTGAAGGAAGTCACTGTCATTTTCTTTTTCGATGACACACAATACAAAGTTCCCAAATGATTTTGTATGGTTGCTTGGTGATAATTAACAATCAAATACATCACTGAAGTGGATTTCAGATCCTTACAAAGAAGATGCATTGTCAATAGTTGTTAGTTTTCAAGTTTTTATCTCATATTACAAAATAGCTGTTTTTGAAACATGTGGAGTTTGTGTGATCCCATTTTAATAACAAGTATTTTGCTGAACTGCCAATCTTGTACGTCAGTATTTGTTTTCATTTTCCTTAGAAATATGTGCAAAATATATTAAATATCGATCTGAATTAGCTTCAATACTGGCCTTATATTTTGAACTACTGTAGATATGTATCTGGATAACAAGATGTCTTCCTTAGAGATTGATATATCTAAATATCAATGCATATTAACTAGAAAAATAGTTATCTTCAAGAGAAAACAAATATAGACATTGTAGCCTTGTTTTCTTCAATTTAGTTGATTCATTTAGAAATTTGAATTAACTTTGTTAATTGATGGGATACTTAGCAGCAACATCTGACAACTAGTGTCAGACTAAACACGACGCATTGTTAGTGTTGTTGCTTCAAGGGTAGAATTCTGCTCTATGTTGGAAAACTGTTTCAATTCTAGCTTTTTGACCGGTTGTCGAATGTGAAAAATATCTGGTCAATCTAGATAACTGTTCAGAATTTTACCAGTGATCTAAATCCGGATTTCTAAGAATTTTTTTGGTGGAAAACATCAGTTGTATGTTCAACTTGCCAGTATGATGACTATGTTTTTCAACTGAACAAGATATTTTAGATCTAATATTGTATGATGACTATGTTTTTCAACTGAACAAGATATTTTAGATCTAATATTGATGTTCCTATTCCATACTTATTTCTGGGTTGTAGTTTTATGCTCAACTAATATCGATCTGCCAGATCTGACAGAAATGCATGTCGTGCAAAACGAGATTGAATGCATGGTCCCGAGAATTGGAGGGAAACGTTCTGGTAGTGTCATGATAATAATTAAGTGTTTATCAGTGACGGCATTTGCCATGTCACCAGAGAAAGCGTGGACTATGTATGTTCTGCGTTTTTTTCTTCCTCTGCCATTCCAATGTTAGACTTGAGAAAGTGAATATTTCTTGGTGCAGTTCAGATTTTACTGATGTCAAATAAATTTTCAACCATTTTGTAAAGTAAATTTATTGGTTATTTCTTTACTGTAGAAAATATCAAAACTACTTCTAACTATTTTGACGTCAATCCAAAACTCCTGAACTCGGTACAGGATGTTTTTCTTTCCTTCCTTATTAGAAACAATACGTACCAACAGAAAAGGATAATTACCCCAGCAGGGTTGATGGAAATCCTTCCGAAGGTCATCTCGCTCCAGCCCAATTGACAAAGTGTTTAATCTTGCGATATGACATGATATCATAAAATGAAATTTTCTTTTTAAGTGGAATTACGGTGGCCATGATGGATTAGGCTCAGAGGAATCAGATAATACCACTGAATACTGTTTTTTCATTTTCATAAAAGACTCTTTTGTTAGATCTGAATAAACCCGAACAAAATGAACAAACTCACAGTATTCAGTGATACACGGTGTGATGAATAGAAAGAAAGAAAAGAAACTTCTGCTTACTTCAAAATTACCGGTAGTGTGGAGGACAGATTTCCATCATTTCAAGGTTCCAGGTCACCAAAGTGCCTATTGAGTGCATGAGAAAGCTTACAACACTATGAGTTGGCCAGGAAGTCCAGCCATCTCTCTTTATGCACTGACATTACTATCTACGTGTAATGTGTTACATTGGTCTGTACATTGGGAATGTCAACTTTCTTCACTTTTGTGATACGTATTTGCAGAAATGTGATTCGTTATGGAATGTTGCAGCAATGGATGCAAATCTGAATTATCTTTATTTCTACCTTATTACTGAGACCGAAGTAGCTTAATGGAAAAAATCATATGGAGAAAGAAAGTTCGGATGCTCAATCGGGCAATAATGTTTTGCTTAGAAACACAATCACTCAGGCGTCTCTTTTCATCTTCATAAACTGCAGAAACGAGCTGAATGTCTGTGAACATGAAACAAAAACTCAAGATCTAATCCATAAAGCGACAACTAAGAGATCAAAATCGCATCTTACCTGTGAATAGATTAGACAGCAAGGTAATTGGTAGAACCAGGAACGACACCGTTATGTCAGCAACAGCCAGGTTAGCGAGGAAGAAGTTAGTCACGTTCCGCATCTGTGGGTTTCGGCAGATGACCGACACCACTAGGCTGTTGTTTACTACGGCAAGAACAAATACAACCAGGTACGCTAGGCTGAGAATCACTGCCATCACCACGGGCACTTTAAGCAGTGGGGGGAGTCTAACAACGTTTACCTCCGCTCCATGGTCGCCCACAATGGAGGAATTACCCTCTTCAGGTAGTTTCGTCATGTTACCGGTTACGTCCCTCACTGAATCCGCATACGGTAGATGATTCTCCATGGAATAGTAATTGTCTGTGCCATTCATGATAGTTTCAAGATTGTCAAAGTTGTCTCACATTACGTTGGTACTGACTGTTATAAGTTCTCTTCCACCTGGTCCTTGTTGACTTAATACTTGGTGTTTTAATAATGGTGCTCAATAAGATGTTGATAAATTGCGATACAAATATGTTCTCAATCCTTATTGTCAGTCTGAATGTGCGTGATGAACCGAGCTTTTAATTACAAAATTGAAACAACTCGTCTGCAGTTTCGAAAGAGTTCCTCAACAACGCAAACACATGTCTGTGATGTCCCATACTATAGCGGCTCGCTCGGTAAAAGAATACGCCACACATATCAAGGAATAAGGCAGAATGGAGAACAATGCCAACTTAGCTGTATCTTCCGTAGCGAGTAAAGCTGTTTGCCTCGTTTCACCGCACCGACACTGGCAGTTTGCTCCAGAGGAGGAGAGCGGCACTCACCTCCCGAATCAATAATAACGGTGAAATTTACGGGTAAACCTTTTGACATTACTTAAATTTTAAGTCATTAGCAACTAAAGCACTTTAATTTTAAATGAATCAACAGAAATTACACCGGCACTGCATCCAATTTAAGTTTCTTTTTAAAACCGAAAGCTGGTTAATTCTGGGTTAACAGAGACATCTGCTCTTCACCAATATCGACCGCACATTCTCAATACTTTTTCGCACCTGCAGCTTAGTTGTATTTTACTGATCTATAACCTAGATATTCTAGCATGTTAACACGTCTAAGGTTGAATTTACATCGATTACGTTTCGTTGAAACGCTTTCGACTTGGATGGAAAGAGATTTTTTCTTGTACATGTTTTGCGTAGGAGGTTATTTCACTTCTCGATTCAATCTCTGCTTTCATTGATCATAAAATAACCAAGAAACTCCCAGTTTTGCAACGTTCCAAGCCCCTTTGTTTTCGGGCAATCCTTTTATCTGGTAACCAAAAGTATCTATTTTCAATGTCCAATGAATGTTCAGAGAATATCTCAATGCTGTATTGTCAACACAAGACACATTCAAGTGGTCTTTACTACTACTCAAATACGACACCATCGACCCTTGAATCAACATCATAAACTCAGGCAAATTTTACTAAACGTTCTTTGAAATGTGCGCAATTCATTCCGGATGTTTAATGTAGTGATTCCTGATTAAAACTTCATCTACTCTCGACATTTTAGTCTGAAAGAACAAAGGGATTTCATGCCATTAGAGTTAAGCACGTGCATCAGAAAGAATTCCAATTCATTTTAAGTGGAGTATTCTAACAAATGATCTGTTGTAAGTGTAACAGGTTGAGACTATAGTATTGTGAAACTGAGGAGTTGGAGATGAACCGTGTGTGTATTTGGCTCCCGTTTGCCAAAAGAACCTCAATTTGTCCCAGCCACCTCCTCAACCTTTCCCACCTAGTCCCCATGCATGGATCATGTGCAAATCATGCACGCATTGTTCACCCCCTCAAGGAACATCCAATCAACATCATTGTGTCACATGCACATTCCCTGGTAGCCAATGAGCAAATCATGTGGAACTACTTTGTGTAGGTGTAATAATATTCTGGTGGTTAGGTAATGAGTATATAAGGGAGGCGTGCCCTATGAAAGTAGGACCTCCAGAAATAACCACCAGACTGTTTAGTGTCATGTGTCAACAGCAGGAACTTTTCATGTATCTTTGAGGAGATGAGCCAACTCCCCACTCAGGATCTTCCAAATTGCAAGATTTGGGCTGTTTGAGCTGTTTTAGATACTTTGGCAATACTTCTGGATCCTGAGGAGGTGGGGGAGCTGCACCAACTCCTCATACACAACCTGTTACTTAAATGCATTTCTAAAGACTCTGTAATGATTGTATATGTAATTCTGAGGAGATCAATTGGATTCCTAAATTGTAATTCTTGTACTTATGAATGTCTTTGTTTTGCAGAGTTT
>JBCAUG010350825.1:0-16895 GCA_038406175.1 Haplosyllis leylae
TTAGAGACACAAGGCTGGTAGGCAAAAGGCTCTCCTCACAGGTTTGTGGCTGCTTCAACTGAAGTTGCTGTCTTGTTATTTCTTTGCGTATTTGCTCAGTGTGCTAGACTACTGTAAGAACCCGTGCGACTGCCACCAAATTGAGGTTAGGAGGTTTGTGTGTTTAGGTATTTTTGGCTGCAGCTGCCCGCCTCTCCACCCGGAAGGAGAGGCTAGTGTAAGGTGAACTGCCAGTAGGCGCGCCTCCTCATTCTACTGGCATGACACATATATCCATTTTAGGTCAAATCATAGGATATGAATCGATCTGGATAATTGGTGATGACTTCATGTCAAAAAGCTATGGACCTTACATGCAAGACATCTATGAAGAATGCAATGAGACAAACGATAACAGATATTTGAACCACACTCAGCTACAAGCCAACTCCAAGGAACCAAGGGTACAAGATAAGTCGATAGGCTATCTAAGATTACACTTTAATTGTGTGGCATTCTGCACAGGTAGTCTGAACAGATCACTTAGAGGCTGTAATGTGATTGGTCACATTCATAATAATTTGGTACAAGCAATCGAGAAACATGTACTGCAACCCAAATTCATTTTGATTGTACTAGAAGATGATTTACTTAAAGCAGTCAACCATTTCAAGACAGGGTCATCACTGGTCTTAGGACCAGTAATTGATTGGTTAGCACAGGAACTACACACTTGTGTACAACAGCACAAACAACAATTACCTACTAAGGTGAGAAAATTTAAATATCCCCAGATTTTGTGGCTCTTGCCAGTTTTCCACCACGGTTTCACAAACAACTACTACCGTGACAAAATCAGTGAATGTATCATCACAATAGTGAAAAGATACAGGGAGATGCATACCCTTCATCTGCTGACATGGGACCCACAAGATAGGAACCTGGTGAAGAATGGTTCTATGACGAGAGTCGGCTTCTCAAAATACTGGACAGCAGTAAATGATGCATTTCTGTCCTGGGACAAGGAACAGCTGAGATTGATGCAAAATCCATCTCCTTACTCAGCCAATTTCAAATCCTGGTGAAATGATCGAAACGATAGGTATCACTGATCTTCAAAGAACAACAATAACAAGAATTCCGCACAATCAGAACACATCAAATATGTAGCCAAGGTACGCCTGGTGCACTGATAATTTGGCTTAGCTTTAGCTAATCAGAAGTAGAGTTTACTCTTCTGAGATCCAGATGAGCAATTTTGCATCTTCAGGCCGCCGCATAAATATTGTTACTCTTAATATATTACATTATTTTCAGTGGCCTTTATTTAGCACCCTCAATTACACATGTTTGTTTATCATAGTTCCAGTAATTTCGGTCGCTATAACAGTGTGGCGGTAGGCCACTGATGTTATCAAATTTTATTACTTATTGTGTATTTTGTCTGCGATTCTAGCATCACTGTTTACATTGGTCATGACCTGTATTTTCAATTACTATAATTGTTGTTCATGTTCTACGTGTTGCCAAAATAAAACCCAACTATCATATCATTTCATTTGTTGTAGTTTTCTTTGAGTAAAACAGTAAATTCCATTTTTGATTAAGATGACCTTTGGTGATCACCTTTGATCAGCTGTCATGTTATCAGTCATCTTGTAACTATTACTAAAAATCACAAAAATGGTTATCATCGAGAATTGTAATAAAAACTGAACGCCGGTAAGTTTGGATCAATAATTGAACAAGTTTTCCAATGTTCACTTCAATCTGATCTAGGGGGTTCAGTCTCGCCTTGCGTCAGCTCCATCAAGTCAAAGAAGTAAAAATCTTCTCTCCTTGATATTTTCAACATTTAAGTAAGTGATCCTGCTCCATTTAATCCTTAAAAATGTCACTAAATGAAAGGTACAATGAAGAGAGAACTGATGCTGTACAATACAGGAAAACATTGGTATGAATTTTTCTGTTGATTGCAAGTTAGACGTTTGTCGGAAATTTGTTTTAAAGCGAGACTCAATCTAAGGGTTTCTCTACTGGACTAGAATACTGCAGTTAAAAATTAATAAAGCTTTTAACTGGCCGTATGTGTTGTTCCAAAACAATCGCTTCAGCCACATCCATCACGGTTGTGCAATGGGTCCAGATGAGACAGGGAAACGCGCATTTTTACCGGACACGTAATGAGTATGAGTGAAGGAAATGTTTTCACACGTGTTTGTCTGTCCACAGGAGAGGGGTAAGGGGGTCCACGAGCCACCTAATCTACCCCCTGGACAGGGTGACCCTACCCTTTCCCCAGACAGGGTGACCTTACTCCATTTCCCGGACAGGGTGACCATAATCGCCCGAGAAAGATCAGACAAGAAGGACTAATGAAAGGACCAGGCAGGAAGGATGATTGTACTTATTGTTAAATTTTGCTGAGCACAAAAAAACTCGAAACAATAACATGCCAAATGTTAGATTTGTACTTGCGTGTTGCTTTTTTTAGCCTCAGGCCAAACTGAATGAAGATCTTTCTTCTCTTGAGGGGCTATCAACCTTGATGGAGAATTCGATGAATGATTCAATTATGGAAAACTTTCCCTCAATGTCCGCAGTCACGGTCGACGATTGCATCAACGACACAGTATGAAAATATGGGGAAAACATTTTCATGTTGTTATTCTCATATCATAGTCATGCTTACATATTTGGATAAGGAACATGTAATTTTGTGCGTTCATTCTGCTGTTGCATCTGAATCTTACATCTTTTAATACAGGTCCGCTTTTTACTTGTGACGTACCGTCAACACTGTCAGAAGGTGGTGGAAGTCATCGTGGAAACCAATTTTAGCAAGGTGATTTTATAAGAATTTCAAGCGGTGAAATGGAGCTTTAATAGAATTTCTAACGGTGAAAGTGGAAAAGTTTCCTGCGAAATAGCTGCTTATTCTTTAGAACTTCTTAAATAATGTGTCCCGCGATTTAGCAGCATCGCAGTTTAATACGCAGTTAGTGGGTTTTCTTGAAATATTGTTGATGTATTTTCATGATCAGACCAGCTGCGTAAAAAAACAAACAAACACGCGATATAAATTATTGCACTTGTAGGTTGACAAAGTAATTGAAACCTACTGGAAGACGGTCCCTGCCAAAATAGAGAATATTCTGGATATGCCTGTAGTCATAAACCTGATATGTATCTGTGATGTCATCACTTATCGTAATATATTGGCAATTTTGGTTCCAAGGCCAAGTGAATGTATGCCGGACAGGTGAGAGTTAAGTGTTCACAACATTGCCTGACAATCGAGTTTTTCGTGAACACAGAGAATTGGCGATATAGACATTAGCGGCTTTCCTGTATTATGATGAAAGTTTTTCAACAACAGAAAGTTACCTCCCAATAGAATCCAATGTTTTTCGTACTGAGCGAATAATTATATGAATATTTTTTTTCAAAGATTGAAGACAGAACTGAAATTGTTCGCCCGGAATATAGTTCGTTCCGTGACAAATTCAGGACTTAAACTATCTTCTGATCTCCGTTTATCACGCAAATGCGGTAATGTATTTTATAAATACCTAACCTACAAACTGATGTGGAAGACTTGCTAAACTTGCTCATCTTTTCTGAAAACAGGCAGATATAATAATACATCCATTCTCCACCAGCTTTGTTTTTTTTTTCACCAGTGAAAAATATACTATACAGACAAATGGATCATCGAAAAGTTAAGGAATCACCCCAAAATTAATTGATTTCCCACTTTGACCAGATGTCGCACTTTTTTGTAGCCCTTGTGAATCACTCAATTTTCGTGGCACAGTTTTTTTTCTGAGGCATGATAGAAATTATGCCCTTTGAGAACTTTTTACTATTATCAGAAGAAATAATTGTTTAAAAATTGTGTTTAAATATATTTCAAATATTTTAAATTCAGCGGTCGAGAAGTTTGCCAAGAACCTGAAGCGGTTGATAACAATTAGTCATTTGGCCGGATCATTAGATTCTGCTCTGTATGACACAGAAAACAGGAAGGCTATGCTCGGAGATTGGAAAGCTCTGGACAAAGAAATATTGCTCAAGGATAGCCATCTAGAAAAGTGTGATTTCACAACGATTGCTTCTTTCAGAAGATGTACGTATCTTTATTCAAGGATTCAATTCGCTGTTGTTCCGTAAGAGAAAGTTGACAGAATAACATGTCAATATAACGTAGTAAGGTTATACAACCATTGCAGCTTTCATGATTTCCATTTCACTTAATTAATGACCAGTAGCAGACATTTTTAATGATGCCATTTTGTCATTAAGAATGAAAATATGGCACTATTCCCTGTGTGATATTTGGATTATGGCTGCACTGAAAATGGAGAGCAGTACGATTTGGAACCGACAGTCAGAAACACAGATTGGCATGTGTAGAGAAATGACTAAGCGAATAAATATCCAAAATGAAAGGATAGGGTATTGCATAATGAGGCAAAGGTAATTTTTACCACTTTCCTCCACTTTGTAGATTGCAGCGAATTTGAAAAAATGCTACAACAGAGATTGGATGCTGAACTTCTTCTGGAATGGATTAAAAATATTTATGATCAGTTTAGTGTTGTAGTGAGTATCAAAGATCAACAGTTTCGAGTTCACAATAAATTGTATTCATTTGTTATCTGCTGCATGTGATTGAACATATTTAATATTACTAACAACGGAAACTCCAATATTAAATATTGAAATATTGAATGCCATCATACAGTGCCATGAACATGCCACTTTTCCTCTCAGAGAACGGTGTTTGAGGGACATATTTCCGGTCATGATCCTTTCACCACATTCACACTTACCTATTCCTTCATCTCCAAGATTATTTTACGAGAATTTACAATCAACAACGCTTCAACACTTGGTAATGCATCTTACTATAATGTATTATATTTTTCCTCAGTATCTTAGTCCTTTCAGCAAGCCCCACGGACACTCTACCATTCACTGAGCATACATGAAGATGTAAATTTTTCACATTTCCAACCCAGCTTGTCACCAACTAATTTCACCCTCCATTTCTTAGGTTCCTTCCATTTGATGAACATGTTAGTGCAGGATTACTTGCTTTATCTCCTTGAAGAAAAGGAATTGGATGAAATTGAGGAAAACTTGCAGAGATCTCTGAAGACCGGTTAGTCCTTTTCATTGTCAAAAGTTATATTTTATAAGATGAAACACAAGGACGAGTCACTGAAAGGGATCTTGTATGTTGCAGACTCGAAGGAAATATGTCTGGTTTTGTCCAATGCGAAGCCGGAATTAGATCCTTTTGGAGTGATGAATCTTCACGAAATTCTCCAATCTTCTTTGCTTGAGGAGGTTGAGGGTGACGATCTTGCGGACATAGAATTGATTGGAAAAACTGTGAATAGCGGACTCAATGAATATAGTTTTCCAGACGTTCAAGGAGAAAATGTGGATAAAATGTCGGATGTAAAACTATCATCTCGCAAAAATTTTTCCGGAACAACACCATCTTCCGATCAGGACAATTTTTTTACCGAAACCTCTTTCACACCTGCCAAGTCCGATCTACATCATAAATACACCCCTACCATCCAGCCAAGAACTCTCCGCATGTCACCATTACGTATTTACAAGGAAACATCAGTATCGAAATGGAGCGAAGTCTGGAATCTTAATCAATTCTCACAGAAAATGATGAGAGGGCCAACGAAGGTCCAACAGGAAAATACCACAAAGAATGAAAGGACTCTCCTTAAACTGTCTCCAAAGCCAAATGATTACAGCACCACAGTTTCACCTCGAAACTACACTAGTGTCAATCAGGATAAGTTCATGAACTATTTGTCAGAGTCAATTGATGGAAGCATACAACATATTTCTGAGAAATCAAGTGCATCTGCCAACGTAGGAGATGTGGATAAGCCCAAATTAGTTTCAAAGAACCTGCTGCTGAAAGCTGATGCTTTGGAAACATCACATGGCGGAATTACTGATGGAAAGCAAGAAACAGGTGAGAAGAGCGAAAATCTTCAGCGAACACATTCAAGACCAATTCAAAACGAACATAAAAGCAACGTCTCCATCCTGAAATCGAAACACCAAGATTCTCATAAAATACTTGTGGCGAAAAGACAACCAGACAGTGCACAATTGAAATCAGAGGTGTCGCTTTCTGGAAATCAAGAAATTAAGAAAGAAGAAGGATTACGAAAGACTGGTTCCCCTGCGGAGCAACGGAAACTACCGACGAGAGACCACAAGGGTAATTATCCATTAAAAATTGTTCTGTGGTTTCTTCAATTTGTACAAAGCTTCACAAAAGATGCAAACGAACAGGACAAACCTTTTCTCCTGACCGGCCTTGAATTAATTCATACAGTTAGAGGTTCTTTCATTGTCAATATTTTTCAAAATTATCAAATTACATGCATAAGTTTCATTGACTGTCAGAAATGTAAGAATTACCTTACGGAGACACAAACAGACATGGCTTGATTTTTTTTTTTAGAATTACAAAAATGTACCAGACCACGGGTGATAACGATCAAAACGAGTGGTCCCACAGAAAGGAAGAGAATGATAGAGGTACAGATCACTTTCTTTAAAATAATATGCTTCAGAGTGACTTCTTTCTGAAAATCTTGTTCCTAAAACTGCAACGTTCTAAAAACACCCCAAACTAAAATGTTCATCTCAAAATAGAATTAAATTACATTTTCTATTTTTTCCAGTTTTTAAAGAAGACATTAATGTCGAAGAAAGAAGAGTAAGGTCGGCCTGAATGTTCTGTACTCTCATTCAAATAGAAAAATATCAGTTATTTTCCTGTCGTATGTTCAAAACATGCTTTGTTTTATTTGTCCTCATCTGTGATATCAACTTTTAATTTTCACAAAATTGTTACAAAATTCTATTTATAGCTTGTTACGGCAATAAAATCAAATAAGACAAGTTTAGAAAATGCATTTTTATCCACCCTTTAACTATTCCTGTCACAAATAATTGTACGGTCTTCGCAAGAATGTGGTTATCTCTTCATCGGTGCATTTTGTTTCCATCAACATTTGATATTATATCCTCCAGAATGCATTTTACCGCCCTCGTAGGAAATACGAGGTAAGGTAATGTTTTACAGGTGCCTGTCCATTCAGAGAGGGTATCCTAATCTCTGGTCCCAGGTCCCTTCTTGGGGGTACCACAGTCTCTAGTCCAGGTCCTTTCTGGGGAGTACCCTGGTCTCTGGTCAAAGGTCCCTTTAGGGGTACCCAAGTCTCTGGACCCAGGTCCCTTCCAGGGGTACCCCTGGACAGGATAGGTACCCCCAGACAGAACAGGGGGTGCCCTCCAGACGGGATAGGATTCCCCCCTCCCGGATAGGATAGGGGTACTGCCCCCCTACACCATTAGGAAAGGAGCATACTCAGAACGCTGCGGACGGTATACCTCTTGCAGTTACGCAAGAAGACTTTCTTGTATTGGCATAAAGTCTCCTTGTCACCTACACCATTTCTGGAAGTTTAAAATTACCTCATCAGAAAAGATGAGATTAGACACAAACCAACCCTATTCACTAAATCTGTAGAGGTTTCAAACAAGCAATCACTTGGCCTGTTTGCACAGAATCTGGTATCCAAATACCATGGGTTTCTTCTGACGACCTTTGTCTCTTGTCATATTTCCAGACCTTTCCAAAAATCCCTAAAAATGGCCAGAAAAAGATTAGGTAGAAGATGGGAAAATATTGACACTGTCATTGCTGTCTGTTTGTGAAGAAAATGTAGCACTGCTTTTGGTATCAACTTTGGTACTGACAACAGAAATAATGTTACTGATTGTCAATGTATCACTGTCACTACTAGAAATGTCTGTGTTGTTTTCTCCATCTGTTTCTGTTGGAGAGGAAGTCGCAATGCTGTTTCTAATTTTCTTGTCTATTGTACTTAAAGAATCAATTCCAAAGTTAGTATTATCAGCATCTGTTAAAAATTCTGAGGTTGTGTCGTTGCTGTTTAAGGTATATGTCGGAGAGGCACTCTCTGTGGTGTTATTGTCATACGTGGAATTGTCTTCTGCTAAAGAATCAACTATGGTGGAGTCGTAGAAAAGCGTGTCAGTGATAGAAGCTGTGTTGTTTGTTTCCATTTGAAAGTCCGAAAAAGTCTTGTTGCCATCTCCTGCAACTGTGGTAAAAGGGGTAATAATGGTAATATTGCCTTCAGTGTTTGTTGCAGTTGGAATGATTGTAGTGTAGCCATAATAATTTGTTGTAGGTCGAAGCAATGTGCTGTTGATATCATCTTCAGTTACAGTTGAAACCATATCTGAGTAACTGTTGCTGTCGAAATCTGTCTCAGAAGGAAATAGTGTAGTGATACCGTTGTCATTAACGGTTCTTGTGAAAGGAAGTGTAACACTGTCAGTCTCATTATGATCCGCTGTGTAACTTATTACTGTGTCAGCATCAGATTCGGTGGCAGAATAATCCATTGCGGGGACTGAAAGATCTTCACTGGAGTCAGAATATATTGTTCCACTCTTGTATGAACTATTTACTGCAGTACCAATTATTGCCGTGTTATTGTCTGTAACCGTTGTTGTTGAAAGAAATAATTTATCATCAATTTTGTCTGTTGTGGATAGCATCATTCCATCATCGGTGTAATTGGTATCGAAAGTAGAAGGAAATGTGAAATTACCATTGTCAGAAGATACCATGGTGGTACTGTAGTAAGAAACAGGTGTCATACAGGACAGTACCACATTGCTACTGATGTCATCTATTTCAGAATTAATTGTTATGTTGTAACTGTACGTTTCTATCATTGGGGAAATCATGGATGTGTTGTCATCAAATGATCCAGTTGCTACAAACGTCAGTGTATCGTTGTCATTAATTCGAGTAGTCGATGGAAATACTGAAATAGTACTAGCATTTTCTTCTGTTGTTGAAAAGGTATTGTCTGTGTCATTGCTGTCAATGGTTGATAGAGGAGACATTGTTGTTGTGCCATTGACAAAGACATTAGGGCTGGTGGTAATAATTGTACTGTTATTTTCTGTTGTTGAGGAACTAAATACCACACTGTTATTAGCATCATCTGTAACAGTGGAAAATATATTTGTAACGCTGCCATCATAAGAAATTGTTGCAGAAGACAGTGTCTCGTTTGTGTTGCTAGATTCTGCGGCTGAGGAAAGTCCTACATTGGGACTGCCATTTTCAGTTGCAGTGGAAAGCGTTTCTGTGTCAAAATTGCCAAATGTAGCAGTTGTCAAAAGAGCGACACTTTGAATATCTGTTGTGGCGTAGATTGATGAGGAAAATAACATCACATTGGTACTATTAAAATCACGTGAAAAATTAATTGTTACGATGCTGTCATCTGTTGAAGGAATACCCAAGGTGTCTGCTGTCGTATTGTTAGTGTCGCTACTAAAAGCAATTGTTGAGGACGAAAACAAAATAATGTTGCTGCCACCAGCATCTGACAAAGTGGAAATCGTGGGGTTGTATTCATCAGTAGTCCGAGTAATAACTTCACTTTCTGGTGCAGAAGAAGAAGGAAAGGTGGTGTCACCGATTGTGCCGTTTTTTCCGTCAGTTGTGAGAGACGAAGAGATCAGCGAACTGATACTTTCATCTTCGGTCTGAAAAGGGGTCTGTTCGGATTTTAGGAAGGAGGCAGTATCCGAGATGTCGTCGGAAATATTTGTCATGTCTTGCAGTTCTGAACTAGTAATTGTAGCAGTAATCATTGGTTCGCTGTTGTAAGTACTTGATTCGCGAAGTTTCTCATCACTAGACGTATCTATGAGTGAGGACACAGATATCATATTTTGTCCTTCAGAGGATGAGACATGTGTGGTCGATATGTCACCAATAGTTTCGGTGGCAGGTGAGGATAGGGAAGCGTACTGAGAAGTTTCGTCCTGCACTGAGCCAGTTAATTCTATATCTGAGGGTAAAGATTCCTCCGCACTGCCACTGATGTCATTCTCTGATGAATATGAATCCGAAATCTGTGGTGAAGTGGCAGGGGACAAGAATTCTCGGTCTGAAGTAGATGATGCATCACCAACATCAGTAGTGGATGTAGTTAAGTAATTGCTACTAACATCAAGGGATAATGTTAAGGTATCGCTGGATTCTGTTTGTTGAAAACTCGAGTCTAATGTTTCAAAAGATGTTTTCCTATTTGGGCTGAAACTTGAAGTCTCGGGATTTTGGGAAGGTGATTCAGAAGTTGACAGCGACAGTATGCTACTGAAGCTTGAAAGAATACTCTGACTGGAACTGTCAGAAATAGACGTTTTGAAACTTGTCTCTGCTGTTCCGATGGGATTAAAGCTTGAAGTTGTCGTTTCGACAGATACTTGAGTTGTGATGGTGTCACTGTTACTGGGCAACAAATAAATGTCGCTTTCCACATTCGAGGTGGGTGAAGCGACCACCAGATCACTAGTAGAAACAAGCTGCGAGGAGCTGCGGTCATCATCAGAGATAGAAGACGTGAAAGAGAGTTCAGACTTGGAAGAAAGGGATACAACGGAGACGCTACTAGTAGTTTCTTCGGAAGTCGATGATTCGCCTTCACTAATATCAAAATCAACAGAAGTAAATGTACTCTCTTCACTGACTGCAAAACTAGTGAACATATCTGTATCGGGTGTATCAATGCTTTTATGGCTACTCTGGGGTCCAGAGGATAGCAAACCAGTGTTATCAGACTGTGAGGAACCTGGCAAACTAGGACTTGTATCTTCTGTCACAGCAGTAGAGGTTCCAATGCTGTTAGAAGATATTGAGGTAGAATCTAAGGTTGTAATACTTGCAATACTTTTCACAGAGCTGATCAAAGTGGACTCTGTAAATGTCTTTTGAGAATTGATTGGTGACGAGGTGAATTTTCTTTTGCTGGATGAAGTCTGTCGATCCATTGTTAAAATGTCTGTTGTAAAAGCTAGGGCTGAACTGGTCAAAATTTGCTGCGGCGATGAAGTCATTTTGGGAGGATTACCATGAGAGGTGCCATCATTGTTTTCCCCAGTGGTGTCCGGTTTTGGAGTATTTGTCATATCAGGATGGCCTTTACTTCCATCAACTGTCTCTTTGGAAGGGTCTGAAGACTTTGAACCTGTAGGAATGAACATAATTTAGTTCAATGAGCACATGGATTCCACACAAAATTCATCCTGGTATCTTACTCGAACTGACGCATTGATTCCGCCGTTGATTGATGATTGTGTTGGTTGATTGACCGTCATACCATGAGGTCAAAATCTCACAGAAGTCCTTTTGATTACCGCCCGCATTCCGAAGGAATGGGGAAGGTAATGTTTTCACAGGTGTGTGTCTGTTAAACGGGGGAGGGGGGGTACTCAAGTCTGGTCCCAGGGGGGGTACTCGGTCCCGGGGGGGTGTACTCAGTCCTGGGGGGTACTTGGTCCCAGGGGGGGTACTCAGTCCCAGCCGGGGGGTACTCAGGTCTGGTCCTGGGGGGGTACTCAGGTCCGGTCCCAGGGGGGGTACTCAGTCCCAGCTGGGGGGGTACTCAGGCTGTACCCCCCCCCCCCCAGGGACTTGCTACGTCGAGGTAGGTATGCCTCTTGCGTTCACGCAGGAGGACTTTCTTGTTTGGGGTAAAGTTATGCTGCGTTCGCACTATGCATTTGCGCTTACGTCAGCGTCAAAGGTAAACGTTACGTCGACGTAAAGGTTTGTTTACACGTACCGACGCCATCACCGTCTCCATGCCCATCCCTGTCAAAGTTTAACATTGTACCAATGGTGACTGGCACTTTCGCCAGCAAAATGGGTTCCAGACCCATTCTGCCGTCACCATGGACACAATGTTGAACTTTGATTTAGACGAGGGTAGTGACAGTGATGACGTCGGTATGTGTAAACAGAGCTTAAATTGTCGTTAACGCGTAGTGTGAACAAGGGTTTAAGGCCAGTTCACACCAGACGTCAACGCTACCGTTAACGTAATAAACGCTACGTTGATCGGCAATTGGCTATGCAACCCATTCTGTCCGTCACAGTGCCCGCCAAAAAGATCAAAGGTGCCGCCCGTCAATGTTACGTTATGATGCTCGGTGTGAACAGGCCTTTATGATAACGCCATTTGAAGCAGTATTTGAAGTGATCGCCAACTGAATTCCTGTTTTCGTATTTAACCATCACGACCCTTTGTAGAATAAGAAATCCCAGATTTTGGTTGATGAGCACCTGACCTTGCAAGTTTATGCTGACGTGGAAGAGGGCTAACGTCTTGACATGTTTAATTTTACATTTGTCTTTTGACAAGCACTGATATTTTTCAACTTTTTAGACATGAAAGCATCGACATTTCGTCTGAACAGATAACTTGCATGAAGATAAATACATTTGCAAACAGCAAAGAATAGTCTAAATTTATGGCACAGCTGTAGTATTAATTCCAGGTAGTCTTGTTTGTGTGTGTCTCTAATCCATTTTTCACTCAATGGAAAAAAAGGAAATTTACTTTTGCCACCAACTTGTATTTTCCTTTCACGCATATTGTTGTTTCCCAACTTTTCAAATAACACTTTCTCCAGTTTCCCCAGAACAAAATTTTTCCGAATGTTTATTTTGATGAATGCTTTGTAGCGAATTTTTCCACTTGATCTTTTTCTAGTAAAATTGATTTATAGTATTTTTAAGCAAAACAAAAACTCGTGTTTCTATTTTTTAAAAAACCCCAAATATATAAATACAAATAAACAAAGTTCAAGCCCCACTGCCCTCATGGTGAGGTGTTCACGGCAGCGATTTAACTTTGTATTTCAAACTGCTGTGAAAGTGAATCACTTTCCTCCATTTATGATCCTGCAATCACTTACCTTCCTTCGTATTGTGATGTACAAACATAAACTGAAGGATCGTGTGTTATTGTGTCAACAATTTAAAAATGTGAGAAATTGAGACGTGTGACATTACAACGTATTTTAAACGTTGTTTGCAAACGAGTACAGCTCACAAGTACGCAAATTAGAACTACGGTGAACTAAGATTTGCAATTACTTAGCAAATCCCTGGGTTTAGACCCCTAATTTCTTGCCAGCAGCGCTACGCTTTGTTCAATTTGTTTGGCTTTGCTTCCCAAAATGAACTTTTTTCAACTGTTGACCATCTGCAGATTCAATCATCGTACAAAGTGCTTGAAATCTCGTCTTTGAGGCCGAGTTGGGTGGGAAGACGAATTTCTGCTGCGTTTCACAGCTTCAACGCGCGCTTCTTTTCGTCGTTACGTCGCACCTTATAAAGCATGACGTCTTTATTGACAAAAATCAGAAAAGTTCCACGTTTAATGTTCCCATCTCTTTGTCTCGTTGCAGGAAGAAGTCCCTGACTGTCGACAATAAGTCCGCACAGCGCCTGAAGAAGCGCGGAGGGAGTCCACTCGTCCCACGCAAGAGCAACGAGCAAAACCTCACCGGAAGTAGTACGTCAACGAGTGGCTCCACCTCGCGGCTACGAGCTCTGCAGACAGAGGGCACCGGACTCAGCACTTCAGCAGCGTCCGATGGCCACTCAGATTCAGAGGCGGTAAGTCACCTGTTCAGATGTAAAATTTCACAGTTGGTCCGTTGATCAATTGGGATAAGTTTTTCACTACTTGTAACTATGTTAAAACCAACTAATCCTGATCGAGATTCCGACTTCAGTTATCACAAGCCTCAGGCAGTGGCGGATCCAGGATTTCCCAGAGGAGAGGGCTCCAACCTATTATTGTGGCTAATTTTCCCCAGAAACTGCATGAAAATGAAAAAATTGGACCCAAAGGGTGGGGGAGGGGGTCCCTTACTACCCCTCCCCCCTCCGGATCCGCCAATGTCAGTGACGGTTTTAATAATAAAAATCATTTGCTCATGACGCTGCTATCATCGGAATCTACGTACTATGTTTAAGACTCAGCTCGAGAGCCAGTAATAGAATCAGTACAGTTCAGTCAATCCAGGTGCATTCTTGTTGCGATTGTATGTAAAGTACAGAAGGGTTCCGGTTGTTGTTCTACGGCTGTGGACTTTGTACGTGGAAATCACAATTACCATCGCTAAAAAATGGGTCAGATTGCCATTCTGTACTGTGCACGGACTAGCAACAAAAGTTTACCCGAAATCACCTTTGTACATAGACCTTACCTTGGCGTCATCCGTTGCAGGGAGAGTTCTATCTAGGGACGATGCCGTCAACGAACGGCGGGTCGTCGTCGGACGCCGGGGTGGACGATGTAGACGGGCACGCCATCGACCCGGTGCGTACGCAGCAAGCTATCGACCACCTCCAGCAGAAAATACACAAAACCATGGAGCTCATCAAAGCCGAGCAAAACGCCAAAGAAGGTAAGCAGCTCCATCAGAAAATACACAAAACCATGGAGCTCATCAAAGCCGAGCAAAACGCCAAAGAAGGTATGGTCGATCCTTGAAGACTGAATATACCTCGGTACACAGACCTTTCGTACATCTGCTCTTGGCGGCCAGCATTACATCCAATTCCTTTTCCCGCTTACGTTTTCAATTAAGTAAACGGCCTATATGTAAGCGACCGCCTTTCCATCCCCTGACCTTCCTTTGGACAAAAACTCCCCAGGTAATTATTGTTGTAAAGTTTATTTGAACGTTTCTTACTTGCAGAGAATGTGAACGAGTATCTTCGGTTGTCCAGTAATGCAGACAAACAGCAACAACAGAGAATCAAACAACTTTTCGAGAAAAAGAACCAAAAGTCCACACAGACCGTAGCGCAGCTGCAAAGGAAATTAGAAAGTTACCAGGTCAGCAGAGGATCTTTTCTTTACCCTGACTCCTCATGATTTATGAAAAGTTTCAGAGATATGTGACTTAAGCCTTGTTCACACGTAACGAAGTTTAGCCTGATATTTACACCGATTGTATTTTTCATTGCAATTGAATTCTGGGATAAATGGGTTGGAGACCCATTCTGCCAGTGAAAATCACCATTACCATTGACACAATGTTAAGTTTTAACAGACCATGTGAGGTAACTTCACGACGTGATATTCTGTTCTTTTAGAAACGGTTAAAAGACGTGGAAACGTTTGGTGTTTCGGGTCACAAACAAGCGAAGGAAGTTTTACGTGATATGGGGCAGGGACTCAAGTAAGTATACCGCGCACAGTTAAAATATATATTTCTCGTTTAGTGCCAATTTTGAAGGAGATAACGAAAGCAACGTGTAAATAATTGAAAATCTGTTGTAACTCCCCACCCATCCTTACCCTCGCAAAAAAGAAATGGAAGCTGACATTGTGTATTCAAAAGAAGTCCACTCTGCGTAAATATCGACAGATTGAGTTTAGACACAGCGCCCATGGTTTTTCATTGGTAAATCCAAGGGAGGCGCCATGGACGCCGCCCACCCCCACCCCTGGGTCCATTGCTTTTTCATTTTCACGCAGTTTTTGGGAAACATTTGCAAAAATAAAGGTTGGGACCCCACCTTTGAGGTTGGCGCCCCTTCCTCTGGGAAATCCTGGATCCGCCACTGCAAAGTTTTAGTGTCCTTTAGTATTGTGTTTATCTTGGTTTGCACTTTGCTCGCAGGAAATACTTTGCTAGGGCTTCACGAGAAGACCCACCCTCCAGCCCTTCTCATAGGTACTCTTTGTTTGACATCAGTGCATTTTTATTTCGAATTTGAATAGATGATAAGTCGTTCCCATTCCTATATATTCAGTAACTAAGGACTATTGTGAATGAAGATTTAAGCTTTCTGTTTTGACGTAGACGTGGTAAGACGTTGACTTGTAACACGTCCGCTCATTTCAATCATTTTTGTGTGTAATTAACAAAAGGCAAGAGTTCAGCACGGAAAATACAGCAGATCTTATCACAGAAATCAATTCGCTTTGAATGTTGAAGAAGATTGCCTCATTGTTGTGTAGCATTTTATGCCTGAAAATGTATGTTTTATGAAACAAGTTTTTACAATTTTACTTTAACCCTTACGTGCTCATAACAGTCTAAGTCTTATACCATTGTTTTGGGGCAAATCGTACTAAAATGTATTTGTCACTTTCTGAACAGATCAGGATAAAGCGTATTTTTTGTACTAAAATGGCTCTAGCACCTTTGATATTGATGGTAAAGGCTTGGTAGAGGTACCAATCAACTCAGAAGGTCATTGTGCACATTTTCAGCTAAAATTTTGCGGCAACTGATATCATGGGCAAGTCACCTCACTCCTTGCCCTGATTTGGGAAATTGCAAAAGTTTTTGAGAAAATGTGAACACTTTCTCTCTTTTATGCTATATGCTCTGTATTTTTGGCATGCCCAGTATAGTAATTAGTCCACTAATGCTGTCATTACACAGTTTGTTATGGTTATCTGTTAATTACTCTGCCAATAGGGTTGTTGTAACTTTCCAGCAAAAGCTCAATTTAAGAGATGCAAAAGTGTTTTTACATCAAAAGAAGTGTAAATGACATGATTTTAGTACAAACAGAGCAAATATTGTACAAAACTATGTGAATCCAAATTGAACACCACTTTTTGAGATCCATGATCCAAATGAGACACAAAAATCCAAAGATCAAATGCACAGAAGGGCTAAGATTCATTCAATAAAATGAATCGCTCGGAGTAATTTTTTGCCTACAAAGAAAAGTATTCCGTAAACGGCCCCGGGATTCTGTTTGTTGTCATTGGGGATGATCTTGAACATTCAAAATTATCTTAGAACAAGAAGGTCCTCCTGCGCAAACGCAAGAGGCATACCACCCGCTACATCAAAAAAAAATTTCCAAAAAAAATTCAAAAAAAAAATTTTTTCAAATAAAAAATAAAATAAAATTTCCCAAAAAAATTAAATTTAAAAAAAATTTTCAATTTTTTTCGGGGGAGGAGGGAGGTATCCTGAGG
>JBCAUG010350936.1:0-16894 GCA_038406175.1 Haplosyllis leylae
CCCCCCAGTACAAGTCAGGCTGAGTACCCCCCCCCCCTGGACAGGTCGGCTACGCAGTGGTTGGTATGCCTCTTGCGTTCACGCAGGAGGACTTTCTTGTTCAGGATAAGATTACACACAAACAAAATCCCGTGTACAGACCTCATACACTCTCATTGTTAGCATTTTGAAGTCTTTTTGTACTGCATAACGTCTGAAAGATAATTACATGATAAAGGAACGTTAAATGACAAGAAAGTCCTCCTGCGTGAACGCAAGAGGCCTACCGCCCGCCACGTAGCAAACGCTCGCTCTGCTGTTCTGTCTACCCGAGAGGGGGGGGGGGAGGCTCCAGTCCTGGCTGGAAGGGGGGGTACCCGTCATGTCCTGATGGGTGGGGGGGGGGTACCTTAGTCTCGTCATACTACGGATGCGGGCGGTAAAAATGACAATAATGTTCTTGTAGTTTGGATATGATTGGCAAAACTGGTAATTCCGTAGGTAAAGGCTGGTTACCTGAGGTGTTTTGATGGAGGTGTTTTCGGGGCAGGAGAACGCTGACGTTTTGTTCCCGCAATGGATGTTTGACCTTGACCCCTCTTCGTTTGACCTTTACTACGACCTTTTCCTTTCTTCTTTCCTTTTCCGTTCCATTCATCATCGTCCTCCACGATGTCGTCATCTTCTGTCGTTTCTCTGTAAAGAATAAAGGCTTGTTTACAAGTAGCGTGTGTATCTGCGTCTGCGTCAAGTTTTGTTGACACGGAGAATGGGTCAGAAGCCATTCTCTGCATGTGCGTCAACGTCACAATTGATTCAACACAAAACTTGACGCACACGCTACGTGTAACCAGGGCTTAAGGATGAAATGTGCTTTTTGGAATTCTGTAACAAGAACTTAAGGATCCGCCACACTGGTTTATGGCTTGTAAACACAACCCCTTTACTATTTCGATTCCCATTAGGTTCTGTGGAAAGATATAATGAATCTATTACTCTCATTAAAATTCACCGTAACTTTTTTGCAATTAATTTAGAGTCAAAGTTACTCTGTGTTAAAAAATCTATTTTATCAAGACTTCCAACTGGCTCCAATGGTGATGTCTGGAAGTGTCCACAGACTGGGACACTCACTGATCTTTGCCTGACAATGCAAGTACATAGGATATGAATCTTGGTGTTGGTAAATAATACGAAACTCTAAGGGACCGTTTACACGAAGCGTCAGCGCTGTGACGACGCGAGCAATACGTCTCTCATTGAAATCAATGGAGTCACCCCAAAATGGGTTGCAACCCATTCTGGAGTGACTCTTTCTGTTTCCATAATTTTCAATACGAGTCAAGTCAATTCAAGTCAATAGGAATCGGTGTAAAGTCGGGCGCGGTCAGTGTGATGGTACACTTATTTCTGCAGAGTCCACATACACAGAATACTTAAGTCGTCTCTTAACACATAATGTATAACACAACAAGAACAATAAAGTTAATACAATTGTTAGCTGACCCCCAGAAATGCACGCAAATTCTTTTGGAACACGGTTATAAATGGTTTTCTTGGAAATTTACATGGCATGCAAACACCATTCTTTCATCGCAAACCTAAAGACGAATTTCTAACAAAAGGGAATTGAGATTCAGCTCAATCTTAAGCTCTGTTTACACTGAACGTCTGCGTTTGCGTCAACGTCAAGTTTTATATTGAGTGAATGTTGATGCAAATGTTGACGCAGAGAATGGTTTGAACCCAATGTTAAAGTTGACGCAAACGTTGAACTTGACGCAAACGCAGACGTTAAGTGTAAACAGACCTTTCTTTTTGAATATCCGTTTCAAACTCACCTTTCTTTGTCCTTCGTTGGATCGTAATCCTCATCGGAGGAGTCGGCTATTATGTAAAACAATTATATCTATTACAATCTAAAATTAGTATCAACGAAAACAATGTGAAAAACATCTTACACATTCTGAAATAAATGCTGATATTTGTTGTCAAACTTGAGATCGGGTAACATAATACGGGGAACTTGGCAATTTTTCTCTACGTCCAAAAAATCTGAAAGAGAATCGGTAACTCATGAACGGTTCAGAATATTGCTTGTGACGGGGATAAATCTGCAAATATTCAGATAGTCATTGATGTGATATAAATAACTTAATAGGGTTGCTACACTCCGATTAAGACCAAATTCCCTATGTTTTCCCTGAGATCTACTTGTGTATTCAACTTTTTCTATGTGTTTTTTTTTGTCCTCAAAATATAATATTTAGTCCACTACCACTTCCCATGGAGAGATATACTACTAATAATACCTCCTAAACTGCAGTAACAGAATGCAGTGAAGTCTGTGTCAAAGACTTCAAAAACTGCTCCATGTGTTGAAAGACTAGCTTCCCATCAGAAACCTAACACATCATTTAAATTCTTAAATTTCAAAATTTTCTTTTGTTAGAGCAAAATTCCCGTGTATATTCATATTTAAAACTGTTTGTGGCAAATTTCCCGTATTTTCCTTTTCTGAAAAATGAACATCCAAATTCCCCGTTCTCCCTGTGCCGTGGCAACTATAGTTACTAGATATATGGCAAATTCGGCAGTCATAAGTGAGGCAAACATTACACCAAGATTGTAAAATGGTCTACTTTAAATTATACATGTACCTTATACAGCCCCTTATTCCGATATGCGTATGCGAATAAGTTTACTCAATTTGTGGTACATCTTAAATCCTTTCTCTCACTTTTAATACATGTACTAGGTTAAGATTTCATGAACACTAATAATCGTTAACGGAAATTTTAAACGTAATTTTTTTTACAGAGAAAAGCGACAAACATCAGAGAAAAATTCTGCTTAGTGACGATGAGAATCAAAATTTCTTCATGAATGAAGTAGTTGATTTGCATGATTGGCTTAATTGTAAATTTCAGAAGATGAGGTAACTTACCGCCTCCGGACACGGCCATGTGTGGAGGACCAATCGCCATCGCTTCGTCAAAAGCGTCCTCTACATTGTGTCTAGTGAATTGACGTTCCCGCTTCTGACTTTCAACGTTCCGTCTAAAATTGAATAAATTAGATGATGCTAATGCTTAAAATTTAAAAACACTAAACAATCTCTTATTTCTTTTACCTACAAGGATGATTCACACAGAAGGAACTCAACTGTGATAATTAAAATTTGGAAATTTGTTATCTCAAACAGGTGGGGTCGGTCAAAACTGGGTTAAACTGTTTCAAACTTATAGAACTTACCCATAGTGCCTCGCGTGATGCTGGTTACTGCTGCCTGTAAGCAAGAACAAAGGTAAAATGACGTTGCGTCGTTGAACATTCGCAATTGCTGGCACGTGCACATAATGACGTCATGGCAGCATTCTGTGTACTGCAGTTTAAAGTAAGGCTTACTTATCATAAAACTTCCAAAGCATGCTATGGTCCCTCTCTTTCAATCACTAAGCTGACTCTAAATGAGCCAGCAATTATGTGACGAGTGAGAAGAGTATTTGGAACCCATTCGCTTCCGATGCGCAGGTGTCAAAATCAATTGGTTGGCAACGTAAGTCTAATGGTACGTTCACAATGGGCGTAACCGGGAAACAAAACAATGACAATATGTCTCAAACCCTGTGCCGCTTCAGTTTCACACTGTATCATACAACCCATTTCTTGCTAACGACCAGTTCACTGTCCGTCCGATTTCCTGTTTCCAATTCCGATATTCTTTCAGATTTTATCGGTTGTATGTAATATGCAGAAGGTGTTTATACTACTCCGATTCGGATTTTCTTTCTTATCTCATTGGGTGCTTCACCCATTTGTTTCCGATATCAGAAAGAAAAAGTCGGACGGGTAGTGTGAACAGGCAATAATGCCCATATCAGCTCCGTGTGAATAGTTTACACCAAGCGACAAGTAAAGGTCTGTTTACACATATCATCTCCATGCTCCGTCTCAGTTCATCAGTCTGCTAATGGTCACGGATCATTTAACGGACACAATGGGTCAAACAGTTCGTCACCGCTGACATAATGTTACAACTTACTTAATGTAAACAGACCTTAATATCGAAGTGCCGTGTTGCAGTAGGTGTAAAGGGCGCGAAGTGTGAACGTGACTAAAATATCTCCCTACCTGGCTGAGGATCCTGTTCGTCTGCGGACAGTCCGTTACAGCCCGATGCGTGCTTCTCTATTTCACGTTCAGGGAAAAGTCTGGAACATATCGGGCACAACGTCTGAAAAGGGAAATGGGAACGCTGTCATTTCGTTATTTTTATCGGTAACTAGTGTAATGGCTAATTTCGGATCCCTATTCAGAGGGATTCCCCCCCCCCAGTTGCTCTATGTCCACAGTTGTACAATGCAGAAATATTCCCACTGCACACAAAAAGAGACAGATCCCCATGCCTAAAGGTCTGTTTACACGTTCTGATGCCGTCACCACCAAAAGTTAATCATTGCGTCAATGGTAACAGGCAGTTTGACTGGCAGAATGGCTGACAGATCGATTAAACCAGTCAAACTGCCATTAGCACAATGTTAAACTTTGACGGGGACATGCGTGGTGACGGTATCAGAACGTGTAAACAGACCCTAAATAGCTACTGTACCCATTTTGCATTTCCAGTCCATTGCTGTCTATGCGAATGAGGTCCCTTTCACATGTAACGAGACAGACACAGACACCAATATTCGGACTGATAAAGTTTAGCATTGTGCCAATGGATCGGACCGAAATTCGGTATAAATGAGTTCCAGACCCATTCTGCTCGTCAAAGTCACCATCATCATTGACACAATGGTAAAACTTTATCGGGCCGAATTTAAAATTAATCGGGTCAGTGCGTGCGAATAAGCCTTGAGTCATAATTTCAATAATGACATGAAAAGATCTCTAATTACCTTGCCCTTGGTGGCGTCGCTTTCTTCTTCCGTCTTCTCCGTCTCCACTTCATTTTTCCTCCTTCTTCCTAATCTTTTCGTTCTACCAGTATCGAATTCTTTCTTGTCAGCATCAGTGTTGCTGTTTTCTGTAGTTGCTCTTAGTATTTTCTTCACACTCACTTTTGGAAATACCAGAGCTTTTTGTGACTGCTCGGAATCTTTATCGCCTACAGCTTCATCCATTAACACTTTTTCCGCTTCGGAATTTTCCTTTTCATCTTCGTCACTTCCTTCACTCAAACGATCTTTGAGTGTTCTCTTTTCATCCTGGCTTAATAATTCTTTTGGTTTGTCTGAAAGAGATTGCACCATTTTCTCTTCGAGATCTCTTCGATGATCGGCCTCAATCTTTGACCTTTCCTTCGCTTCATTTAATCTCCGACGCTCAAGTCTCTGGGACAGTGTTAACTGTTCATCGTCCACGTCTGATAAACCGGGAATAGAATCCAGTGCATGCGCCTGGTTTCTTGGCTTCCTTCCGGTAGATGTGGACGTCTCGTTCTGTTTGTTGTTTCTGTTCTTTTCCTCGGGAGACTCGGAAGCGAAGACGTCCTGTTCACTGCTCGGACCAGAATATGAGTCGCCTATGGTTTCCATTGGTTGCGACTCGGGTTCCTGCATTTGATCTAACTTTTTTGGTTCCTTGCAGAGCTTTTTCTTGGCATTGTTCTTTCTTACTTTAAAGTTAAAGTAGTCACTGTTTGCTGAGCTATCACTATCCCGATCTAACTCTTTTTCTTGTTGTATCAGTTCCCCTATTCTATGGGTATTCTTCTCGAATTCTTTATCCACGTGTTTAGGTTTTTTAACCTCACGTGTTCTGACACGTGTCCTCTGATGTTCAGCTTCACTAATCCCAGTATCACTGGTTGTTTCCTCGTCCAGCATGGTATTCCCTCCCCCGAGGTCCACACACGGTAGAGGAGTATTCGACCGTGTGGTTGTCCGACTGGACCCGTTTGATATTACACTGGACCTGTTTGATATCACACTGGACCTGTTTGATATCACACTCGTGCTCGACACTGGACGGGAAGGATCCGAGGAACTCTTCCTCGATTCCTGAGAATCGGGAGTCACTGACCTTGATTTTTTCTCTGGTGTGATTGACCTTGAACTCTGACCTCCTCCCCCTTTTAGCGCTGTTGCTTCTGACATCAGGTCATCAGCTTCGTGGGAGTTTTCCTCTACGTCAATTTCTATTGGGGAAACAGTTCTCGTCTTTTGCGCAGCGGTTGACGCACAACTCCTGCCTTTGTGACTAGATTTCTTCCACTGATCTTTTGTATTTCCGATCGTCAGGAAATCATCGTCGCTGTCTTCGAAGTTGTAAGCTTGCGTTGCCTCTGTGTCTCCGAAGCCGAAGTTGTCCAAGAGGCTTTGCTTCGCTGTTTCTACACCTATTTTCCCGGACCGGCTGAGGAGCGTCCTTCCCCTGCCTGACCGTCCACGTCCTCTTGTACCTCTGCCTCTTGAACTCGTGGAGGCTGCCGCTATTGCTGTTGTTGTTTTAGCCTCGGCCCGGTTCAATTCAGCGTCCTACAATGAAAGACGTTCTTTTTAAGCCCTTGACACACGTAGCGTGTGTGTCTGCGTGAAGTTTTGTACTGAGTCAATGGTGACATTGATGCACACACACAGAATGGCTTCAGACCTATTCTCTCTGTCAACCATTGACTCAATACAACTTGACAGACACAGACGCACACACACACGCGCTACGTGTAAACAAGCCTTTCACGTTTCGTTCAATTTGCAGTTGTGAGTGAAGGCAAATGGTTCGTTCACACTGAACCGAACGCGAATACTGAAAGGCTACTAAACGAGTGGGGCACATAAGGGTGGAATAATATTGGCGCGAACGTGAAAGCGAAAATTTCTTTGATCTCTGCCACTACTCAATATAAACACACAACTAGGAAAGCTATGTATCCATTCGAAGCGATGTCCCTTTCGCTCAAATGTAATTGCGGCATAAAGGTCTATTCACACAAAGCGAAAAAGGTCAAAGAATAAGCGAAAAACATCAAAGAGAATTTTCGCTTTTGCTCAGTATGAATAGGCCTTAAAGGTGGATTCCAGGAATTATATTGGAGCGAAAGCGATATCGCTTGGAATGAATACATAGGATTCCTAGTTATGTGTTTATATTGAGTAGCGACAAAGATCAAAGAGAATTTTCGGTTTCGCTCCAATATAATTCCGCCTTAAAGATTGGGCTCTCTACATCGAACAACAGAATACTCGGAAAAAAGTTCGTTCAGTGTGAATGAACAGAACCAAACTGCCACATAATATGAATTTGTTTACGCTTGCAAGTTTACTGCCCATGCTTACCATACATAAGCTGATTTATTTACTTCAAAACAAATTTACTTGATTCATAATTCATAATTTATTTAGTTGATGATGACGTGAAACTTGCACTTGCACGTGACCTGATTATATCCACGCAAGTAGGTTCCTTGAGAGTGGCAGTTTTCAAGTAAGTGCACGAAGTGAGACTTGTCTTTCTGACGTGCAACACACAAAAACTGATGACGTTGCATGTATCTAGGTCACGTCACACGTCAAAATTCTCTCACGTCGGTTGCAACTAACGCTCCCCGTTGTAGACAACCTCAATAGGTTCAGATAGTTTGTAACACCTAACCTGTCGTTCTTTCTGCTTTTTCAACATCTCCCAGTGTCGCTCCTGAGTTCTGATAGCCTGTTCAGAATGATACTCGAATCCGAACGCTTTTTCCGTCTTATCTATGTCCGGTAAGTAGTCTTGGGTTTTTGCACTGCCCTCCGTCGAGTCTGAATAGCTGGAGAACTTGTAGATGTCCAGCTTCGCTTCGTTTTCTTTGCCGTGTCCTCGCAAACTACACATAACAATAATATAACCATAAAGGTTTGTTTAAATGTAAGCCAACGTACAGGTGTCCGTCAAAGAGCCCATTGGTCTGGAACCCATTCTATTCGTCAAAGACACCGTCACCATTGGCACAATATAAAATTTGACAGTGACCTTAGCGGACGTAGAATGGTGATGTTACAAATATATTTTAATTTTCTTTTCTCCATTTAAACACTCGTTAAAAATTGTCATTAAAGAGCGTGCTACATTACGTAAACTATGTTTTACTTGATGAACAATAGGGTTTAAAATATCACACTGGAAAGAGCTCGGACTTTGCGGAACTCTTTGCAGTTTGGATTCTTGAGGTTACGTACTGTACAGATATCACTGGACACCGGATCCAGATTGCAATGAGTTTAGCTACAATTAGCATCTTGCTTCAGCTGACAAATTTCTTTACATCCGAGCCATTGACAGCAATATCAAAAAGTTCGGTTGCAATGAGCGGTTTCTTTTTGGCATATTTATACTCGTTGTAAACGAGACGCAGTGTGCTGTAACTCACTTGTGCTTTGGTTCTGTTTTGTACAGATCCAGCGTCCCTTCTGCATGGTTTCCGGGAACAACAGGCTCACCCCAGGGGATCTTCTCCATCACCTGACTCTGCTGCTCGCGCAACGCGACGCGGTACTGGTCGAAGTACATCCTGATCGTTCCCGAGTAAGATTTTGGGTCTCTCCCCTTCGGACAGAAAAACGGTCTTTTTTCGTACCACTGAAAGACAAGATACTTGCTACTTTGGGAAATTTCGCGACGTCTTACATTATGTCAGAATGTTTGCATGTGTACAATGGAGATCTGATTTGATAGGCCACTTTAAATTCGACTATTTCAAATGTGTTTGAAAGTGGGTTTTGTTGCTTTTTACAAATGTTTGGAGATCTAAGTCCTTTTCACAGGTTTTGTTTGTGAACTTATAATGCGAGCAGCAAATAGAAAATAACTCACCCACTTCTTTAATCTCCTGAAAATATCAAACAAGAAAAGAATGAAACAGACAGCAAATGGTCACTTGTCTCAGGGTAACAACACAGCTTTAATGTTTAGGAAGTTTGTTGCTTGGTAAACCCTTAAAATATATTATCTAAAACATGACTTTCAAGCTGAAAAGGAAGTCCAAAGTATTAATGTTAAATAGAAAAATAAGTACTCACAGTTTATTTACGAGCGGTTTCGGTGGCGGCGAGTCTCCGGGTTTGTACGAGGGACTCGGCGGATCTCCTTTCCCATCCTACAAAGGGTAATCAACAATCAACTGGGGAAACGTGCAATTTCAAATGAGAAACATTAATCTTCGATGACTAACATAAGAAAAATGACGGTGCGTCTTTGACCCAGTTGCTGGCACGTAAATAACGTCATGACAATATTCTGGTCTAAGCAAATTCCCACCAATGAATGCAGCTTAAAATAGGCCTAATTACAATAAAACTACCAAAGGCTCATCTCTCTCTTGGGACAGATACACAGGGTACTCTGCACTACAAGGGCCAGTCAACACCAAACCTCAGCGTCAATGCTTCCATGACGCTAGCGATATTGGTCTCATTGAAACAATGAAAACAAATGAAATCACTGGATAACGGGTTGCAACTCATTCTGCAGCGACTCCATTGTTTTCAATGGAACCTATATTGCCAGCCTCATTGCAGCGTTGACTCTGCATTGACGTTGACGCTGATTGTAAACGGGCCTTAAGGGGTAAGCATTAAGCGTGCCTTGACCATACCAAAAGAATACTTCCTGAATTAAATTGATTAAATTACATGTACTCACAAAGATATCAAAATCGGGTGGGAGAGGACTGGAGGCTCTCTTGAAGGGCGGTTGTTCTTCGGTGTTGCGGAATTCCTGAGGCGCGGGGCGCTTCCTGTCTCTCAGCCTCGTGACGTAATCCCTGCAATCAGTTTATACGACAAAAAATCTTGGGGCCCATTCACACCGAGCGAAAGAGGAAGTGAAAGCGAAAACTTTCTTTGATGTTTGTCGGTTATTCTTTGATCTTTTTTTGCTAGTTCTTTGATCTTTTTTCGGTTTTGCCCTCGCTTTCGCTTGGTGTCAATAGGCCTTTACCAGTGAATAATTTACACAAACTGGTGTATCCGGACAAGTGACCCCCAGATTTAACTTGCTTTGATCAAAAATCAACTTGTTGCAAATAACTATGGGTGATTATTCTCAAATTTTCATCTTGTCTATCTGGGTTCGTTATTTGAAAATCAACTTGTCTGACAGCAAAATTCATTCGTCATGGGTTAACTTGTTAAAATATCCCGTGTCCTACGGTTCGACAGCGCTAACCTAAGTTTCCTACTACTGAGACAACTGTAGTTTTACATTCACAGAGACCAGGTAATTTATTGTTCTGTAATTTTTTTTTATATATATTTATTTGTGCATGTTAATCTGTACCTGTCTTCTTTGGTAATTTCGAGCTCTTGACTTCGGTTCTTCACAGGTTCTCTACTGATGAGAGGCTCAAAGCTCCCTGTGCCGGATCGCGATGCCGCTGGCTGCTGCTCTGCCTCCATATCTACTGGTGTTTCACTGCTCCTGACACTCACTTTATCCCTTGCTTGGGCTTCTTCATCTAAGAAAATACACGATCATTACACAATTACTAACCACGTAGGTAGTACGGGGGCGGGGAGTAATAATTTCACAGATATCTTTGTCTCCCCACAGGGGGGGGGGGAGGTTGGTCTTTGAACCCCTCCCCCAGGCCATGAGCCACCCGACCTGAACCCACCCCCTGGACCATGACCCACCTGACCCCACCCTCTGGACCATGAACTACCTGACCTGGCCCCACCCTCTGGAGCATGAACCACCTCACCCCTTGGCTAGGGCTGGTCTAGAATGATCAGCAAGTCTAGGACGGTGCGCCGCGTAATGTTTAATACTGCGCATAAGATTGCCTTGAATGACTTCACTCACTGTCCTTTAGCTGGAAAAAATGTTCTGGTGTTCACGTAATGAAAAAACATACCGTTTTTCGGGTCGTCGTCAAATTCAGTCGACATGTCTTGAGTCTCATCGAGATCAGATACGTTACTTATGTCCAGCTTTTTCACAATTGCGTCTTTTTGGTTGGCATCTCCATATTCTACATCTGCCACACTTTTGATCTCACAGACTCTCGGAGAATCTCGTGGTCTTGGGATCGGGGATGGTGAAAACATGGGCTGAGATTCCACTTCCTGCTGGTTGTTGTTGTTTTTGAGAGTTTCCTGCGAAAAGAATTAATCGACTTTTCATTCACATCCGGCGCAAGTTTCAATAACTGTTGAAAGTGTTGTTCCTTATTCACTACAGAGAACACTTACTCAAAAGGACCCGGATGGCTCCTAGGATTTCAAAGGCACTGTCTCCTGCCTACATAAAGTGCCTCCAACGTGAACAACAATTTACTTTCGATTTGCGTTCACCCGTGAAATTAATCACATGGTTTCTCTTTTAGCCTTAATTATTTGAAATTGACAAAGAAATAGTTGAGGCAAAATTATCCTCAATAGCAAATATAGTTCTCCTTAATTCTACTGGTCACGTCTCATGAATACTCGATTCTTACCAGCACAGTTGTTTGGTCATCACCGAACATGTCCTGTGAACTGGGATCCATAGTCTCATCATCGTCATCGTCGTAGGCGTTGTTGTTGTCATCGTCACGCACTGGTTGTTGCGTGTCAGGAATCCTCGACACATCACCCGCACCTAGTGTGGTATCCGCCTGCGTGTCGGGTATGGTCAGTGAAGTGTTTGCCTGTTCAGGTAAATACAAAGCCTTCGCTTAATGGTATGCCATATTTGGTATGTCACATCCAATTGGTATGCCTGGTATTAAAAATATTTGCCACCAGCTCGTACCACCGACTTCGTAAAGAATGTTATATCATTAGCCCGTTGCTGTGATATTTTAGTATATAATAGCCGCCCCCACCTTCTTTCTTGGGAGGGAGGTGGTGTCATTATGCCCGTAATCCATGGTTTTGTCAAGCCCATGGTGTCTTTAAGAGCAATTTGTTTATCGCACGAGCCAGTGATGTCCTTTTGCTGTATTTTCTTGATGATTCTTGCAACACAAACATTCACTACTCGTCTACATTCTGCAATAGGCACGTTACCTTTCTGAACACTGGTGATCCGAGTGACGAGTTATCATCTTCATCATCACTACGGATGTCGTAGTTTAAACCGTCATTCTAAATAATAAAAGATCACAAATGGTATTATATCAAAAAATCCGAACAATCAATGTGAGGTACTGGTTTTGCACAAAGTGTTGAACATGGCAGCAAATAGTTTGTGAAGTAAATTAACTCAGTGTAATACTTAAGAATTCATCTCAACTTCTCCATCTGGACGAGTGACCGCAGATTTAACTTGCTTAGATGAAAATCAACTTGTCAAGCTTCGATTTGAATCACAGCTAAACATCACAATTGATAACATTTATATATATTTCTACAATTTTAACTTGGCCATCTGGGCAAGTAAATCTAAAATCAGCTTATCCGGAAGTAAAGTTTACTCATTCAGGACGCGCAGGATGAGTGTTAAGATATTCACTGTGAACTGACGATAAAATCATAGGGAAAAACTTGAGCTACCTTTACACCGAGCGACAACGAAAGCAACGTCGCCTTCTGATGGGTTCTTGCAACATTCATTGAGTTATTCATTTGGATTTTTGGTATCGATACCGAAATGTTTCACTTTTACATGCCTTATCATTTCATGTCAACGCACCCTTTAAGCCGTGAAAAAAGGTTTGCCAAAAAAATTTCTGAGAAAACAGACCTGCTGCAGTTTTCTCTTTCGTGTCGGTGAAGTTATGTCATCCTCGTCAGAATCTTCCATCAAAGCAGTGAATTTATGGCGCTTGGTCGAAGTCGTATCAGCGTCTACACTTTTCTGGTCAATATTATCGGCGTCGCCTTCAGGCAGCGTCTGCTTGTCATGTGATCCTTGTCCAGACGCTGTGTTGTCTGTACCTTTACCTGAGACTTTTGTTTTCAATTTGATGCCTTCCAAACTGTCTTGTTTTGTTCTCATACATTTCTGTTCCTCTTCAGCTTAAATGGTAAACATACGATCAAACGGTAGTCTTTGGAGGACGTCATTTTTTTGGGGTACTTACTATCTACATGTATTTGAATGCAATAATATTCGTGGGATGCAATGGTAGATCACAGAAATTATGGCAGCTGACAAAACTGATACAATTTTAATGCCCAGATATACTCTTTACTGTTGTCACACAATGCAGTCAATTGTTGCCTTTGTACTTTTTAACTGGAACGTGTAAACTTTATTAACAGGGCCAGAGTAATATGTCTCGCAATTTGGACTTGAAATCGGTTACAGTAAACTGACTTTTTGGTTCAATTTGAAGGAACCCTACTCACTGTACAGATCGGCCTCCTTCAGTATCGGCTCGTAGAAGCTGGTAGCACGGTGATGCACGACCGCCTCATGGACAACCGGCTTCGCCTGTTCGTCCTCCGAACTGAAATCAAGTTTCTCCATGCCCTCTGCTATTCGGTTTTTATTGACTTTTGCGACCTTTCCCTTCTTCTTCCTTTTACGATGTTTCTTTGGTTCAGGATCGGCTGGTTCCGTTTCTATTTCGTCTGTCTCCGTCTGATTCCGTCCAGGGCCGCGCCTACCCTTTGATTTCTCGTCACTGTCAGATATTTCTTCTATTTCAGGTTCATTGTTTCTGTTATCAACAGGCCGTTTTGCTGTTCGTTTTGGTTCCGAATGAGCAACAGCATGATTCGCTATATTGTGGTGTTTTTTAGTTCTAACTTTTGTTGAAGAATATTCGTTTGCTTCTGATCTGCCTTCTCTTTCAGTGTCCGATTCGTTTTCTTCGGTTGTGTTGTTTCTTGGACTATGTTCATCACTCTTGTTGTTTTTGCTGGCTGTAGTATTGAAGCCATCCCCAACAATATCGATTTCGTCATCGGTTGTTTCAATTCTCTTCTCATCGCCCCCGATCCCACCTTTTGCATTGACTTCAGCTGATCCCCCATCAGAGGATTTGTCTATTTTCGCACCTCTGCTGTTGTCTGTATCGGTTTCCATCGCTTCCTCATTCAAGGTTTCACGATGTAATTTGCCAGGGAGTTTTCTATTATGTCTTTCTCTTCGAGAAACTTTTGCTGGTTCATCGTCTGATGTTTCACTTTGCATGGCTCTTTTCCCTTTCGTTTTCTTTACGTTTCTGCCTGTTACTTCATCAGTAGGACTTCTACTTTCTTGCCTTCCCACAGCATTTTTTCTTCTTGTCTTTTTCCCTTGAATAGTTTTAATTTCTTCCTCTGGAGGTGTTTCATCCTGTGTTGTCGATTCCCTTTCCATTTCACTTTCTGTAGTCTGGTCATCAGCTGTTTTGAATTTTGCTCGCGTGCGTTTACTTTCAGCCACTATTTCAATGTCTGAATCAATCTCACTTTTCATCTGTTCACCTTGTATCTCAGTAGTATTTACAGTCCATGTTTCCGAGCCTTTCCCCACTTTGCCTCGGATTCTGCTGCCCTTTAATTGTTTTTCTGGTTTGGTTATGTCGACGTATTGTTGCGTTTCTAATTTTTCACCTTCATCTGTTTCTCCACTGTTAATGGCACCTTTGTCCGTAAGAGGTTTTCTCCCTCTATTTCTACTTTGCACGGTGTCTTGGACCCTTCCTCTCCCGTTGACCTTTCCACTTGCTTTTTTCACAGCACCTCGTTTTGATCTTTCCGGTCGAGGTGAATCATCAAATTCCATTTCTAATATGTCTTGTTTGTGTTCGATTTTGTCACCCTTTTGCTTTGCTGCAACGAGGTTTTCTTTTGTTTCTCTTTCTAAAAAACAATTAAACGACCCTGTTCTTTTCCCCCTAAGATTTTGATATCAATTGTTAGCACTGATATTCTCCCTGCCTGGCAAATTTTTTAGAAGTTATAACTTAAGTGGACAGTCACATAGTCACGGCTGAAAATGTTCTCTTCTAAAGTTACTTGGGATTTTAAATCAACTATGTAATTGTAAAATTAGCCCTGAGAAAACTAACCTGCTTTATCACTCAGAGCCCTCAGCACTTCTTGCTGTTCCTCGTGCTCTCGTAGACTCTCGTTTAAAACTTGCTGAAAACGAGAAAGAGATTTTCAATGCTGAGAAAATATCTGTATTTCAGGAAATATACAACTGAAATTAGTTTAACTTCGCAATCGTTAAATGTACGTGTTCACAAAGATTTGGGCAGAAGCGGAATCAGTTGTTACCATTGTAGTGTATGGATGAAAAAGCGGAAACAGAACAATAAATTGCTGTCAACAAGTACCATCAATAAATGTACATAAGTACATGTACTGACTTACCAAGAGACTTGTCTTTTCCTCAAATGTCAAGTTTTCTTCATACATACCACCTTCTAAAAAAAAAAAAATGCAAATTTGTCAATTATCTTGACAACAGATCCTTGAAGCAAAGCGCTAATGTTAAAAAAAACTGCAGCTAAAATTCACCTCAATTCTATTTATTACTTGGCCGTCTTTCAGTTTACTGAACACCAAACAGGTTTGGGTTACAATTTCTCGAGTTCTACCCATTTTTCGAAACGAAAACAATGCCGTCATTATAAATAGGCGTGACCCCCCCCCCCCCTCCGCGAGCGTTATTGAACCTATTTACGCGACGTCAGGTACACTTAGATTGTAATACCTCGACGAAAACAAACATTGAAAATTGAGAACTTTTCACGTACCTTTTAATTTTCGGTCCAGCTCGGCTTCATCAGGGTGGCGGTTTTTCTTCTGTTTGTGAAATCTATTTCGTGCCTGACCATGACTTGTGCCTGGTTGCGGCGTACTTGTATGCACGGGAGCTGCTCTGTTTTGCTGTCTAGTTGATCGTGTGCGAGTTGTTTCAAACTATAAATAAAAGAAAGTAAACAGTTCCTTCGGTGTTTTCGATTAATCTCAGTTAGCGTTTCAGTTGCCAGTCTTAGTTTGAGTTTAAGAACACACTGTGCGGAACTAAATTCACAGGGTCCTATCCCGGAAACTGAAAACGCTTACTGAGTGCACGGGATACATGTTCCTTCCTTTTGTTTAACAATTTAACTTTTGATCTTCTATTACATTGCAAATTATTTTCGTAAATTTCATGTGTCTGTACTGTTCTATGCAATATATTGAATATATTTCATACGTCATCGTCCGTTGATTCACCAAAAATGTACGGATCATTATTTTGTTCGGAAGCATTATCCTTCTTTACAGCAGCATTTCTTCTGGCGGATCCCCTCATCTAAAAATTATTCCAACGTTATTTTATTCCCAAAACATGTTTAAAATTTGAAGCCCTTTGCCCTCATCTATGATTTTACTGTGACAGAAACAAAAGTGTGAGCAAGAAAAACCAGATCTTGAACCCGTTTTCAAAAAGATGGTCCCCTCACAGGTATCGCTATCGGTGATGAATTTAGTATCGGTAAAGTTTTTTTCCTTAGGAAAGGGAGAAAAAGGCTTTACCGATACCCAGTTCATTCGGTACCGATACCTGCGAATCCCCTGCACTAACGCGTTAACGTGTGATTCGTTTTAGGAACAAGTTAACAGGATTGTATAGTTTTTATTTCCACGATCTTGAAACTAGAACCATTACAAGTTGGATGCCAAAACAGTTAGCATGTGAAGTGTAGATCTGTGTCGGTTCGCCATATTACAACCACGAAATGTAAAGTTGGATTTGCAGCTGGCAAATCCTTGGTAAATATTCCTACAATTATCCCGTGGCATCGGTTAAAATAATTACTAATGAATCCGTTGCAATTATAATAATCACCTTTATCACTTTATGTGTAGTTAGAAAATAAACAGCGCAATTACAACAACAAAATCAAAATTTTGCACACTTCGATTTTTCTTCTCCCGCCATGATGGTTGAAATCTCGAGCTTACGAGATTTGTACATAAAAAAAAATGTTTGAACATTTTGAGGGTGAGGATGTTACAAATGGTTGGAACGAATAGGAAGGCTTATTTCGACACCATGTGACTTTTTGGTCACATGG
>JBCAUG010351047.1:0-16890 GCA_038406175.1 Haplosyllis leylae
TATCTAGTCTGTATTAACATATTATGATGAGAACATTGCCATCACCTGACAGTCGGCTCCATTTAAATGCATTTGTCAGAATATCAAGGAACGACAAGTCAATTGCCAATTCTCATGTAAAATCAAGGCTCTAGCCAAAGACCTGCCACTTGTGACTCAGGCTTCATGATCATTTCGTGTGCTTTTTTTTCAAAAGGAGGTTGATAACTGACTATTTCAACGTAACAAATGAAAACCCTGTACAAGCAATGAAGAACCTTTAGACTTCTCGGGCTCTGTTCCATACAAAATGTAAAAAAATCAGGGGGCAGGGGGTAAGTGCTGGGTACCCTGTCCTGGTCCTAGCTGGCAGGGGAGGAGGGGGATGGGAGGCTGAGGATAGGGGACAGAGAGGGGTACCCTGCATTGGTCCTGGCTAAGGGGCAGGGGTACCCCTGTCTTAAGACCTGACTGAGGCACCCCCTTTCCCTCAGCCAGGACCAGGACAGGACACCCCCCTCCTCTCTCCCATTTTTCGGTGCGGGCGGTAATTACATCACACTTTTTTTTTCCATAAGATGAATGAAGGACGGATACCAAAGGTTCCCACCACTATCAACCTTCACAAAAATGAGCTTGTCACATAACGGACCTGCAGACCTCAGTCTGCACTAATTTCAAAAGCTTCAGCTTAAATATTCTATGCTTTTAGGCACATCCTTCACAATTTCTCAAGTAATTTTGCAACCATCAACTTTTGAACCTTCCATTAAAAAGAATACAGTATTTCAAAAGTATCAATTTTTTATCTTTATAATGTATTTCAAAAAGAGAACGTTATTCCTAGCTAATAAACAAACGTGTGGTCCTTACAATAGCAGACTGAGTAAACCGTCAATCAGAACGTTCACCTTTCATGTATTGTGTCAACAAGTAATCCGTGTGGCTAACAGATCCGTTGCGTCGTCTATTGGCTCATCCCATAATGGCAATTTTGTTTGCTCGTAATTTTGTTTGTTGTTTCCAGGCTGAAAGGGTCGGAAATAATACTATTTTGTTAAAGCGGTGCACAATTCCACCAATGCTTGAAAAAGTAAGTGGGTATGGATGAGCATGTCAATTGCGCAGGTGTCACATGTTCAATTGAAATCTACAGATCAGCCATGTGTAATTCTATTTTCGAAAAAAGTTTCATCAATGATAGAATATTAAAACTACATTCAGACAATCTGAAAATCCAATGAATTTCGGGTGTGACAAGTGGTGACTTACTCGAATAGTCACACCATTTCTACTGCTTTTGAGACCAATCAAAAATAGGTGAGACAGACTTTAGTGAATGTTCGAAATGTACTTATTCAAGTTGTAGTACTTCTCAAGTGTTATGGTGTATCTTCACTAATTAATCAAACAGCATAACAAGGGTACACAAACAGTAAATCTTAGAGGTGGTATTTTCTGATGGAGGGTACTTATTTCATTGGTTTAAAGATCCACCACTGAAGTTGTGGATCTTATTCTTACCCAAGATACATAGATTAAATTGATCAAGAATACTTAAAATAGCACTAAAACAGGTTTGAGATAATCTTTGGCAGCCATTTGCAATTGCATTGTAAGGAGGTCTGTGATTGGTTAATTTTGATTACATGACTTTGAGAGGGCACTTGGTTATGTATCCAAGTCTGTGTCCTGAAAAGTTTGATCTGAGGCAACTAAAACAGCACAAGTGGGTTCAAAAGGAAATAGATCCTTGAGTATTTTCCTGGACTCTATTGAAATAATGTTACCTCCAGTGCAATGCTCTACCTATTGAGCTACACTGGCATGTAGAGGTTAGGGATCCTTAAAACTGACTTTGATACCATCTAAATGCACTGGTTTCAGATAATAACAACCTTACTGGTTGCTAACCAGCACTTATGCTTTTAAAGCACCTGATGTTGTGACTTGCCTGAAAAGACATACCCTTCATTTGGAATTATACCCTTGTAACTCTTAATTTGCTGACATGATAGACATTTCTGTCCAGATATTGTTGCTTTATACAGGTTCAACCCCTTGTCTTGATACTATCTGGATTCAATGGAAAATTACTACTCTTTATTTCCAATTTGGACAACTTCTTTCATAATTAAGCTATTCTCTCAGGCACACAAAAAATTGAAAATGAGGAAAAAAATTAGCTTGGTCTGGAAAACTTAACCAACGCATGATACGAATGTCTGTAACAATAATCCAGCTGTTCTAGTAATCTAAGATAGTTGTATGAAAATATATGTATATTGAAAGACGGTTCAGTCCTTTCTTTGTAGATGTTTAGCCGTTGAACAGACATCGCACCAAAGTGTAGGAGCATCACATCGCAGTGAAGAAACAATGATGCTCATTATTGTTCTTTGTTTTGTTGGCTTTCTGTGTGAAACACAAGCCAGAAGTAAGTTCTGTTTAATTTTCATTGGACAATCGGGTTTTCAACGATACACGCTTCTGTCAGATTATCTGCCAGATCTTCATACGGGAAAAGTAAAATAAAATTTGTCAAAAATTGTCCCCATGGGGGTTGGAGCCCAGGACATCCGGATTATGAGGCCAATGCTCTGCTAACTATGCTAAATCACTATTTGGTTCTCTTTGTGAGTCATTAAGGCCTTTATAAACTCATGATCTATTGATTCTAGAAATTAACAAAGTCCAACATGTGAAGTGGTGCACGAAACAAACAAAGCTCACTTCAGAAATCTCCTGCCCAACAGATTCTTCCCTAGCTCAGTTGATAAGGCATTGGAGTGATGATCCGGAGGTCCTGGGTTCCAACCCCACTGGGACAGTTTTTTGACGAATTTTTTTGCTCTTCCCTCTGTAGAGATCTGTCAGATAATCTGAAATCAGAAAAATATTTCCACACGTATTTCAGTATCTAAATTTGAACATTCCTATCTTCATTACTCCAACTTAGAATAAAAATGTGAAATGATGTAACGAAATTTAAATGCTAACAAGCAGAGCTGTAATTGCTCCCTGTTCATAAGGAGTTTCCAATTCAACACAGCTTTGAGACTCACACTCAAGTGAATTGGAAACTCCATATGAACAGGGAGCAGTAACAACTCTGAGACAGATTCTGTCACACTCAAGTGTTGGCCCTTCAAAGCCAATGCTTACTAATACTGAAATTAATGAAATCTCCCTTGAAAACTCTCTCTACTTGTCTGTATGCCTTTATCACACAAGCAGAGACAGTAACCACTTTCAGACAGAAATTTTGACTGCATAAAGACCAGCAGAGGACAGGATTTCAAGAGAAATTTCATAATGTTTAGTTTTGAATGTGTAATGTATTTTTCACACAAAGAACATGTTTCATAACTCTTTCAAAACTAAGGATCATGAACACAGTGTGACAGTGGGTCACGGTATGAATTAATGTCTTTTGTGAAATGTACAGACAAGAAAGAACGTTTATGAAGATGGAAAAAGTTTTGCTTAGGTTCAAGCATTAACATGTGTAAGAATTGATTTTGAGGGAAAATTATTTGAGGAAGAAATCAGGGTTTATATCTTGAACAAACATAATGAGCAGGTGGTTATGGACATTTTCAAATTACAAAGTGATTCGTTTGAAAAAATATTTCTTTCTGTCTGTACTCCAGACTGTTACTTTTTAATTTGTAACAGTAAGTATAGAAGGAGATGATATTTCATGCTTGTTGCTGAAAGAATTGATATGATTATTTCAGTAAATAATGCCCATTAAATGAACATTATGAAAAGTTTTGGAACTTTTTAGGTAAAAAATGGCTATGAAAATGAGTAGAATGTCAAGATTTATATTCATTTTTTCAGAAAAATAAATTATTTAAATCCTTATTTATGACTAGAAATAGAAGGCAAGGATGTTATCTTTTGAAATCTGTAATGATTTGCTATTTTTCAAAACTTAAACATGAATATTTTGATAGGTTTGATGAGAGTATCAAAAATTTACACATTTTCGTAGAACGGTTCATATAGGATCCAGCAAACACGTTAAAGATATAGTTTTATCTTAAAACAAAACTGGATTCTTAAAATTAAACTGTCTGAATGTGTCAAAGTGACTTGCTAAATTTCCATCAACAGAAGTTTGCAACATGGGATTTGAAGAAATTGTATATTTTTATGTGGTGTATGCTGGTTGAAATTTTAAAAAAAGGTGTCCTTTATTATATTTTTTGATTCTGTAGATTCATTGTCAGCCCTTTTCAGGGAACCTTATAAATCAATTTCTCTGAATATAAAGCCAACAAACAAAGATATAAAACCTAGTTAATTCTATGACTGATAATATATAGTCATAATATCAGTTTGGAAATTAAATATATTCTTTTTAGTAATTTAGATTTAGAGGGTATCTCACAATTCACATTGATGTCATACAGAATTCCTTTTCTGATTTCAATGAAATACAAGTAACTTGCGTGCCATATTTTGACAACACACGCATTTCTATAACATAATATATTTCATGATGATTAAAGATATGAGCATGAAAGTTTTTTTTGTACCAGTAATTTTAGTTGTCAAAAATGTGGCTTACAGCACTGGTATTTCATTCAATTTTCAGCATGTAGTCAGGGTTACTACACAGACAGAACAACTAATAAATGTGAGATCTGCCCTATAGGGACATTTAACTACAGAAGGGAGGCAGAAACATGCATTCCTTGTGCAAAAGGACAGACCACTCTCCAGGAAGGAAGCAAATATAGAATACATTGTCAACCTGGTAAGGAATTATTTTCTCACTTTAATACATCAAGGCTAGTTGAAAGTCTCCATTGACATGGAGATCGATGAATGAATCCTCAGGGGTATCAAGGGTCTCAGAAAATAACACATGCCCACCAAAAAATAAGATGAGTATGACTCTTCTTGTTTAGCTGTACACATCTTAACAATTCAGGGATTTCCTGTCGTGTATTTCATTCAATTTTTTTATTAAAAAAGCACCTTGCTCCAAAGTATTTAATAAAAGCCAATCATGTGCTGTAGTTCTCAGATTAATATAATCTGCAACTCATAAAAGTTGATATGATCAGGGTCCCATAAAGAATATTAAAAGGTACATTTTCATCTGAGACAATTAAATTATGAATGTTTAGACTGGTAATAAAACTTTAAAATGATAGCAAATAGCTGTTGATATACTAGGGCAACTGATTGTACTGAATCACTTAATATTTAGGTTGTGGCAAGGGTTACTATCCAGATTCAAGAAGTGGCGAGTGTGTACCCTGCCCCATAGGAACATACAATTTCAGATTCAATGGTAAATCATGTAGGTCCTGCCCAGAAGGACATACCACTCTGCAAGAAGGAACGAAATGGAGAATACACTGTCTATCTGGTAAGGACTATACTTGTATGCCCCAAAAAATTGATATAATCTACTTGGCGAAAGGAGAAAATTCGGAATTAGGCACTGACGGAGAAGTGGTCTGCCCCGCTACAACCCTATTCTCTAAATCTGCAAAGGTGTAAAACAGGTGATTTTATTGGCCTGTTTTCTCGGGATTTTGTTGTCCATATCCAAAAGAAATCTCCTAATGTTCAGAAATGAATATCTAATGTGGCATTTATCTCAAGAAAATTACAGTCATAAAGTGAACTTACTGACTGATGTCTTATGAAGGAAGAAATAAACCATTTAATTTTCAGGATGTGGTCAGGGTAGCTACCCACACCCAACAAGTCGCGAATGTACACCCTGCCCAATAGGAACATACAATTACAGATTCCAAAGAGAATCCTGTTTCCCATGCCCTTCAGGACGAACCACCCAGCAGGAAGGAAGCAAATGGAGAATAGCATGCGTGGGTGAGAAAGTTTTTATTTTGCACTTTCGCCATTGTGTTTAAACTATGTCAGATAAGGGCACAGCTCACTGCTAGTGCATAAATTTCTTCAGACTAACTGGTTTTCCCCTGTACAAAGAACAAAATCAGAATAACTGACGATAGTACTCATATTGTTCATAATTTTATAAACTGAAAAGCTGTATTTTACTACAAAAATATGCCGATTAATTTCTGTCCTGGCTCACAAGACATTATTGCCTCTGAGCATATATGCCTGTGGGTGCAATGAAATGGAGATAAGTAAGTGTAAAGTGACAAACAATTGCCCCTTATTTTCCATCCAAGTTACTTCCACCAAATATTGGTCCATGTTTCACATCACTGAAGTAAATATGTTTCTGTGATTTTGTATGATGTATGATGATTAAGAAATCATACACAGGACAATTGAATCATCAACAATTTTGTCTTTATATCTGAGTAACAGAGTTTTTGCAAAAGGGATTAAATAAAATTAACTGCAAGACTTTAATACAATAATATTTCACAATTTAAGACTTACCTTAAATGGCTAAATTTATCAATTTTATAAATCTGTCAGTTGATCATTTTGCAATTAAAGAGTGCCTTGTAAGAATCAGCATGTTTTCAACAATCAATGTGAATATAACTCACAAGGAGGCATTTTGCTTGCCTTTTCAGGATGTGGCAAGGGCTACCACCCAGACCAAACAAGTCGTGAATGTACACCCTGCCCTGTAGGGACATACAATTACAAAGTCAGAGGAGAGTCATGTATCCCTTGCCCAGAAGGATTTACCACCCTCCAAGAAGGAACTCAACAAAGAACAGAGTGCAGTGGTAAGGAATTTTACATAGCTTGTGTTTGTTCTACCATAAATTAGACTACCTGGCCATTGGCCCCTAAAACAATTTGCTTGCTTTACAATGCATGAATAACATGCTCATGTCTTCATTATTCCTAAAGATTAATGAAAACCACAGAGCTTTCTGATTAAAACTGGTGTACAGGAGGGATGTTTATGAAGAACTCTTGAAGAATGTTCAGTACTCACCAACAACAGGTTCCTACTCTAAAATGGTCAGCAGGTGTATAAAATGAGCTCACAAATGGTACTCTTACCCTTTGGCCTTTAATTGCATTTATGGATTATTTAGATATATTTGCTTTCGGCCAGATGTCCTAAGCCGTCTATTGATACCAATTGTTTTGTAAGTGGGTTGCATAAAAGATAATTTAACATATGATGTGCCAATATATCTTGTTTTGTTAATGAATAGCAATATGTTGATCTATTTCTTCATTAACAGTAGCTCTATCAGCTCCAGATCTATGGCATGCTCCAGAGGACTGGACTGGACCAGCTCCCAACCTCTACTACTCTTTCAGTTCCAGTTCTAGCCTCACTTTGAGCAATGGAGCAGAGATCACACCTAGTGGACAGGTATGTTAAAGATGTATCTTGGTTTCTAGAGATGTCAAATAATTCCATAAATTCTAGAAATGATACAGGAATTAATTTATTATCCCTCATATCCAGAATAGGCTGTGAACACAATTTTAATTTTAAAATAGTCTGTTTCTAATTTACTTATGCAATGGTGGAAATAAACAAGAAAAATACAAGTTCTGATGGCAACTTGGTGAAAAATAGTTAATACTGTAGAACAATGATGACAAATTGAAATAAGCATTTCTGAGTATTTGTGTCTTCAGCAGTTACCAGAAGCAATAAAGACATAACTGATTGTCTTAGATTGAACTTATTAACACATAAGGAACACTTAATTTTTAGAATTTTTAATGACATAAATGTTTTTTTTTCAGATTGGTAGCGGTATAAATGGAAGCGTGTGAGACAGTTATGTAGGGTATGCTCTGAATCTGATTCCTAGATGTATTTATGCCCTTACTTCTGATTGTAAATTCACCATTACATTTTGGGCCAAGATGCCAGCACCAGTGAGTGCAAATTTACTATCAACCTTCAATATAAGTAATGATGACAATACTGGTGTAAGTATTGGTGTAAGAACTCAAAGAAATCCATTTGGGGCTATTGATAGAATCAGAGTCGGAGTCACTGTAACTACCAATGCAACTGGAGTTCCTACACAGCTTGGCATCACTTCTAAAACATTAGACCCTGATGTTTGGCATCACATAGCTCTTACTTACCACAGCACAACCCAATGGGCACTGTATATTGATTTTGTCGACAGTGCAATTCACCACTTTGTGGATCCATGGTTGGAGCCCAATTTAGACCCACTCTGCATTGAGGCCCACATGGGAAGTGGATTTTGGCTTCAACCTGGATTGTCAGGAGGAACTGGACACACAGGGTTTGGCATACTGGATGAGCTAGTTGTGTTCCCTGAGTACCTATCAGCTGCTCAAATTATGCAACTGCAGATCTCAAATTAAGTGAAATATCTAGATCTAGAAAGATAAGATCTAGATTCCAAATTATTGCAGTTCAGAAACTAATGGACATATTAAAACAACAGAAGAACTAACTCACTATTATGTGTAATTCTGAATGTTTCAGGTTTCCTGATATTGTATGATATTACACTAGTTAAGTAACACTCTGATTAGAACAACTAACCCAGGATCACATTCCCAACTAACAATCAATTATTATGATATGAACTAATTCTGCAATTTTGTTATTATTTGCCATGTTATATCTTCTGTCTTCAGCCACAAATATTTGAGACTAGCAAAAACTAGAAACAGATTTCTGTGCAGCAGATTGCACTGAATTTCAAATTTGTGTCTTTTTTTAATTTTGTAATTTTTGGCTCAATCACAGTATGGATACATCTTCAGGAACAGAAACAGAAACATTCAGAACACAAATTTAATTTAAAAATCACTCAATTGGCTTGAATGTACTTCACATAACATGTGTCATCAATAAAAATACTTTGGCTCACTTCAGTTTAAGTTTTTATTTTTATTGGTGGCTCACCTTAGTGGTTAAGTCGGGGAACCGTAACATCATGTCCCAAGCCTTTGGCAGATTTATGATAATCAGGCCTGCTAAAACTGCAGTCATTGGTTGAAATGTGTTTACAAAGAATGTAGAGCATACACAACATCATTTTGTACGTGCCACCAATTGGGTCAACGACGCAACGTCATCTTTCTTCGAGTCGCTGCTTCTCGTTGAATCAAGTTTCTGATTCTGATTCTTCTGGACTTATCTGTTACAGAATAAAAAAAATCGGGATTGAAGTGCAGAGATATACGTTTTTTCCAGATTGACAAGTGTGACTAATGGCTCGTTCACACTGCACGCAAGGGGCACTGGGAACGGGAATGGGACTGGGACCAGCACAATAGGAGACAATGGGTCAGGTTCCTGTCCTTGTCTCAGTGCAATGTGAACAGTACAGTATAATATACAGTAAACCATTTTCCCCATTCCTGGTCCTGCTCCCGTTCCCGGTTCCGTGCAGTGTGAACTAGCCATAAGTGATTTTTTATTGATGTTCCTGAGTGGTCAATTTCAAATGACCAACCATTCATGAGCCTTGATAACCCGCAGTGTGTACAATTGCAACGATGATTGTTCATAAATGTGTAGCACGGTAAAGGAGGGGAGTCAATTTTTCTTCAATTACTAGCCCTTTCCCACCATGTGATTGGAATCTACATGAATACACACAGTTGCAAAAACATCATAATTGCATTATGATATCATAATGGTGTCTTTTCTTCCGAAAACTTTATAAATAGCCTTTCACAGTCATTCCTTCAATCACAAATGCAGCAGGTTTCAAAGAGACAACACTGTTTTTCTAACTTGAGTTGCATAGGCCTCACGTAGGCATGTTTTATTTAGTTTTCTTATTTCCTTTAATCTAAATACAATTTGGCACAACTTAGTAATTACTTGTACTCAGTTACAATATTTTAAAGGAAATTATATTTATTTTACATAGGCTTTCATAGTTTTCACTGAAGGAATCGGCTGTTGAAGACACCAATAGAAAAGACTGCTAAATACTTGGAAGAGAGTTCAATAAAAGCTTTTTTATAATACCCAACTGGCTTGCATTAAATTCACACAGGGCTTAAATCGGATTTTACACCAGCGACAAATATACAAAGACATCCTTCCCATTCTTTTTAAAAATACAGATACACTGAGTTCTATTTGAATCGAGTTTTTCACAAAAGGATCAAATTTCACATTTTAAGCCAGAATTTACATCAGACATGCTTTAATGATTTTTCAAATGTGAAATGGTGCATGAAACAAACTTCAGTTAAAGGTCTGACAAGTAGCACAGGCCTCTGTGGCCTATCTGGATAAGCATTCAACCTTAGATCCGATGATGGTAGTGTTGAGTTCAAATCCCACTGGAGGCAACATTTAAAATTTTTTGAACTTCTTCATGCAAATTCAGGCTTAAAATGTAAATGTGATGTTATCATGAAAAACTCGATTGAATAACTTGTGTGGCAGATTCAGAATTTGCAAATGAAATCTGTGAAAATCTGAGTATGTTGTGCTAAATTGCGGTCGAGATAATGCTTTCCTGTTTCTTGACGTTATGAACTGGTTGTTATTGATAAAGTAATCTTAGGAATTTTACTTATGGAGACGGGTGTTTTTATTTGTGCCATGCAAAAGTTAGTATTATACAAGATAAATCTTTTGTGTTATATTTACGGCATGTTATCTATATTATTGTTATAAGATTTATATCTGTTCACTGTATTGTGAAGTCAATGTTAATAAATGAATCTGACGTTGAAACATTCACAACATGGAATTCATCGCATCTAGCAAATAGTGCGTCTTTAATGAGCAGAAAAACAGTTTACTTAAGCTTCCATGGTCCAAAAGTGGAAAAGACACATTTGCCATATTCGTATATATTTACATGGTCTTAGGAAATATTAAACTATTTTCCATGGCATGTACAGACATTGAAAAGAAATAAACATGAGCCAGAAAATATTTTGAGCAGTCACCTATTTGTTTCTGTAAGATAATCTTGATCTTAAAAAGTTAACGGATTCGTTGCGTCCCAAAAGAGAGAAACGGGACAACTGCAAAATTCCACGGTCCGAAAAATCCCGTGCGGCTATTGGCCACACCCTTGGTTGGACTTTTGGGACCGTGCAGTTTTGCAGTTGCCCGTTTCTCTCCTACGGATCCTGTTTTTTTCCTTAAAAGGAAACAAGTACAAAACAAAATTTTCGCCAAGTAAGCCTTGCCTTTGCCAAGAAGGAACAAAAAGAAAGGGAAGGGCACAAAAGAAATGTACAAATGCATTTTTGCTTAAAGGCACTAAGTGCTTATTTGGCTAAAATATTGGGAAGAAAAACAAACATTTATTCTGACATAACACTGACAAATGGTGCATGTCACACACTAGAAATACACAAAGAGGATGTAAGTGAATTTCTTCCAAACAACTGTCATCATTCCGTGAAAGTTAACTCAAGCGTAAATAGACGAAAGGGCTGTTCCGGAGACGTGTCTTCTTTCGGTCACAGGACATGAGATGTTAAATAATGGATCTTTCATAGAAAATAAAATAGATCTTCCAAGCAACGATTAAAGATGTGCAAAAAGAAACTGCTCGTTGCAAGTAGGTTCTCGTTGTAACTTTGTCAATTATTTTTGTGCCAAGGTCTATGCTCATTGTAACTGGCTAAGCATCCCCTACTGGCCCTAGATCCGCCAATACATAAGGTTTCACGACATTGAATCATCGTGAACTTTTCGCATTAAATTGCGTAAAAATGGCATGACTCCGGTAAATGTTCATATTTTCGGTAATTTCTTCCGCAACATTGACATGCAAATTTATCTGATCTAAAACAGTCTACGAATAGATCCTCAGTCACACAACTCGGATTATCTGTAACAGCCCTGAACGCAGAATTTAGGGGATTCCCCCTTTTCATGTCTCCTCCAATCAGTGTCCTCAAACTTAACGGGATAGACCTGTTGCTGCTATAAAAGGAAATTTCTCCGTCAAAGGGAAACAACAGCATATCTGTCTGAACCAAAGCGTTTCTACCAAAGAAGATACCAGAGATACTACTGATAAGTAAGTGCTTTTTCTCTTTTTCAAAATTTGTCAAATGTAATGGAGGAATTAAAAAATACAGTTGCTTACAAGCGGGTAGAACAAATTTGCAAGAAAAATGAACCATTGAAATATTTAAAAAAAAGAAGCAAAAACTAACTTTCTGTTCTATAGAATAGGCAGTAGAATGTGCTTCTTTTCTGGTCAAATAACAACACGATTTTGATGCCTTGTTTTGCAATGCGCAAAAGAAAGAGTGAATTGTCTTTTGGTATTTGCCAACTTTTCTGTCTGGATGTAAATGCATCATATTACAAAGGGAATATCCGTCAGTGCACATAATAACTTGCCATACATTATTCTACCCTATTACAAACTAATGCTGCAGGAAAAAAACTGGAAAAGTGCACAATAGATATTTACTAATTTGTTGGAACTTTTTAATTCCGCGTGCCATTTCCTCTGTGTAAACTTTCTCGTAGCGAATAAAGATACTCGACGGAAGGGGGGACTGTTGACTTTGTCGAGAAACATGAAATATAGACGGCGGCCTTTGGCAGCCATCCTTTCTATTCACACAACTTCCCTTGGATTGGCCACTGATTTTCATACCTTGTAATGCAGATACCAAACAATGACTATGAGCTTGCTGCTCAGTTTCACCGTATTGGTGTGCATTGCTGCCGGGGGTGTTTATTGTGAAAGTAGAAGTAGTAGACTTGGAGAGCGCGTTGGGGATCGCATTCGACCTCCGGGACCTCCGATTGGACCAATAGAACCAATGCCTCCAATTAGACCAATAGAACCAATGCCTCCAATTAGACCGTGGCCATTGTGTGAGTACATCTCTAACAAGCGTTTTTTAAAACTGCAGGATGAATGCGTTAATGTGCGTGTGTGTAATGCTATGTGCTAGCTGCGTGTACAGTAGCAAACCGGATATGGGAATCTTCCCCATTGAACCGAGGCCTCCGATTGGACCGATAAAACCCTGGCCTCCGATCGACCTTCGTGAGTAGATTTCAGTATCCGATACAAGAAATATTGCAATATCAACACGATCAGCATAGTGAACTGACCAAATTAAAATCATTTATTGTTTTTGACGGATAATTGTCTGGGTGATTCAACAGTAATTATTGAGACTGGTTTCCAGCCATATCGGTTAAGGCCCGTTCACACCAAACGAAAGCGGAAGCAAAAGCAAAAATATTCCTTTATCTTTGCTTCTTATTCTTTGATTTTTTTCCATTGTTTTATGATCTCTTGTGCTTTAGCTCCCGCTTTTGCTTGGTATGATTGGGCCCTTATTTTTTGGAAAATTTCAATCAGCTACAACTCCTAAGAAATCATAATCGTCCGTGTAAAATATCACCACAAAACTGATTCCTTTGTTGGAAAAATCGTTGGTTTAAATAGTTCCACATAGCAGTACCATTGAACCCTTTTACTTTTTGTAGTGAGACAGTGTAACTCTCAACATGGTGGTTGGTCGTATCATGATGTTCCTGCGCAACACTGGCCTGTGTCTACCAACCCTAAAGTCTACTACTTTGGCTGTAAAGTCTGGAGGCCCACCTGGTCCAGGTAAGTACACCAAGGGCTATATATTTCAACAGCGAAGTCTTGAGGTCCACCAGCGAATTTTTTTTTTTTTTTTTTTTTTTGCAAAAGGTATAATTGAAAAAGTTGTAAATATGAAATTCTAGTTGCTTGTTGTGTCAAACTGGAATAGTACCTTACTAGCCAGTAATTTTACCATTCAGAAGCATTTTGTTTATTTGTAAAAGTGTGGTCTAATTACACGTAAAAAAGCTTGCTTTGTAAGAAGAACAACGTTAATTCTAACCAACTCAGTGGCTGATCCAGCATTCCACGAGTTGGAATGGTAATAAGGGTGAGTGGGGAATAGTAGGGGGAAGTGGGTGGGTGAGAAGTGATGGCGGGGGTTGGCGAACGTACAGTTTTGCAATTTTGTTTTGCATGAAATCGAGAACTTTAAGAGTAACTGCGTGTGCACCTGGGGGGGGGGGGAGGTGACCAACTTTCAACTTTCGATGCCAAGTCCAAATCTGCTAAAAACCAAAAATGTTTTTTTTCCTGAAAACTTTTTTGACAAAAAGGCATGCCATTCCAAGTTGTCTGTCCCGATAACAAGTGGTTCCCGCACACAAAGTGTACGCGGAACCGTAATTATAAGTTATCATGCAAAATGCATTAGTAGCTGAAAGTTGAGTTGCGTACGAGACTGCACACTCGGACAAATACGTAAAAAAATCATGCCGTAAGTATGAGTTCGGTATATATCTAGTTAACGATATTACACTGAACTTGTGGGCCCAATTTTTCATCTGCGATGGTAAGAACGATAGCGAGGGTCATTTCATACTGACAAATCTGAATATGGGATGAAAAGATTCTATCATTGACGGTGCTAATGTTGGGTATGTTTGCATATTCAGCTGTAAGGGACACTGCCCCTCATCACAGAATGTGACTGTCAGCACAATCACCGTCCGCCCATCGGACACCCTCACCGCCCGCCGCATACTGCCGCCCAGACTAGGCTCTAGCTGCACCTGCTGCCGAAGCACAAGCAACCAGATAGTCAGACCCTACCCTAGATGCTGTGAGTATAGCGTGTGTGTGTGCGTGTGTGCATGTGTGTGTGTGTGTGTGTGTCCAGATGGTCATTCCTTACCCTAATGTCTGAGTACTTGCAGTGTGCTGTGTGTCTGTCTTCTTGTCTGTTTGAGTCTGTCATTCTCTTTTTCTCCCTGAATGCACATTCAGGTATTTTACAAAGTAGCTGGATGCTGAATTTAATCCTGCGATTAGTTGAACTATTGCTGTCGCAAAAAATTCCATTGAAGACAGAGAAATCACAAAAAAATTGTTATCAGTAATTCCAAAAAAGGACAATTGTTCTTAAAAAATACTAAAGTAGAAAAGAAAATGTTGAAATCTTGAATGTTTGGTGTGTTAGTTATGTTTGTATTATGTTGATTGCAGTGGTGATCCGCATCGATCACGGACAAATCTTGTCCGTTAACTACGAGACAGTACGGCAACGTCTCAACGGATACAGCTACACACTGGCGGGGAAGTGTTCCTGTCAGGTGAGTACGCAAACACAGCCAGGCGGTTAGGCAGGTGTAACACCCCTCAAAATATTTAAAGAACAGGATACTTTTTCTTTGAGGCCTCCCGCCATCCATGGTATGGACTACATGTTTTATTTTTAAACCCTACATTCGTTGTTTAATTTACTTCCTATGTGTTGCAGACATGTGGTCACTATACCATACTCTCCAGAGAGGAAGAGGTTGACGAAGACAGTGTCGTAGGACGTCCCGCGCCGCCACAGGTTTTCAACTTCGCAAAAGTAAGTTGCATATTTTATAAATGAAAGAATGAATGAATGAGTTCTTTTTGTTTGAATGACTCAATTTACGTTACTTCTTGAATCATAAATCCATGAGAATACATTAGTAGCTTTTCCTATCAATTGCCTCTTTTCATAGATGGTGCCTTCACAGGGTAAACAAATAGGTTGCATCCAATGGAAATGATTTATTAAAGACACACCTTTGTCTACATGACCCTATATGGCCACAATAGCTAAGTTTTCACATAAGGGGATTCTCATCACCCTGACTTTTCCCTATTTTCGCGCACCCCAAAAAAGCTAGTAATGTAATGTCACATCACTTTAAATATCGTCCATTGTAAACGCGATTGCCATCTATTCTCGTTCTTCCAATTTTGACTAATTAGGCTAGACTAGGTTTTCTTCTTGCAAACAAAAGTTCCTGTATTCAAATTCACAACATACTGATTATCAGTCAAGAGTCATGACCATTACACAAAATAGCCAATTGTGAATGGGAAACACATGAAAGCTCTCAGTTACTATCAGTCATGGTTGACTGGTTCTGGTTGAATTAGAGTAATTCTTCTAATTTACCCAATTTGCAAAATTTACAAAATAGGGAAAACATCATTGTGTCAAGTTTCCTGAAATAACCAAAGCGAAAGAGAAAGACAGAAACACAAAAGTAAATACACTAATGCATGAGGTAATAGTACAAACAGGGACCTTTTCCTGATTAGAAAAAAATTACCCATGATACGTATTGCGCGAGAAGCGGAAAACATCAACAAATTTGAGTTTTTCGCAATTTGCCAAATATTGTCAAATTAACTTTTCTGCTATCTTTGTGTTTCAGTTTTGGAAATATTATCTGTTTTGCATGTGTTTTGATTTTAAAATTATCCATCAAAAGATTATGGAGGAACATTCTGTGAGTTTTGGGGGATTGTTATGACTTCAGACAAGGGTAGATATGTCAACCTTATGTTGCATGCTATTTGCGAAAAAGTCGAATCTCAGGATGAGCAAACAGAGATAAAGAAAAGCACCTCACGGCAGCTGCATGTTAACAAAGAGGCTTCATATCTTTCTGCACATGTGTGATGAATGCGAAACTGAAGATAACTACGCTCACTTCTGATTACAAGGAAGGGCCACATTACGAGAATTGTACTACATTCGTGTTTTTCCTATTTTGTGTTAGATTTGTTTAATTAGACGAATTAGATTAATTCAACTGGAACCAGTCAAGCATGACTGAAGTCTATTGTAAGCTTTTCTGCATCCTTCACTCACAGTTGACAATTTGGTGTAATGGTTAGCGTGCCAGACTGTTGATCAGTAAATCTTTGGTTCAAACCTCACAAGGGTCTTTTTAATATTTTGTTATTTTTTCCTGTCTAATTAGATGAATTCGACGAATTTTCAAAATGAAGCAGCCAAGGTCTTGGCGGCGCGTCTTTCGAACAGTGTGCGCACTTGATAATATTTGCGGGCTGAAGGGGTTCCAGGGTTAAGGTGGTTGGGGAGTGGGGGGGTTAAAACATCACTTTGTGAAATTTCGCAATTTTTTTCACACCCAAAAAGAAATTAGTATTTAAAGTGATTTTTAAATTT
>JBCAUG010351158.1:0-16889 GCA_038406175.1 Haplosyllis leylae
GTGTTGCAATTGCTACATGTACATGGACATTGTCGTTCCGGTCCTCTGGACTCGCTATCCATAACAGCAGGCGTGCCTGGTGAAGTGTCTTTTCATCATTCTCATTTCTGTCGTTCCGCACCACATATGTCGGAACGCCGTCTGCCACGTGGCGAATCACTGTATGTAGTTGGTCACCCCATCAGTTCTTCAGTTTCCTGCTAGCACCCATGAAGGCGTCCAGTCGTATCAACACCTTGTCGCCGGGGTGGAGTTCAATAGCTCCGGCACGTTTGTCATAGATTTGTTTAAACCTGGCGGCCTCTTTGTCAGCCGTGGTTTTGGCTTTGGCAATGGCACTCTTCAGGTGCTCGTACAGTGCTGTGACATACCGGTCTACACCTTTGATTTCTCTCTGCCACCTTGTCAGGAAGAGAAGATCAATGGGTATCCTCGGCCAGCATCCAAACATGAGGAAATGTGGAGAATAGCCGGTTACCTGGCTCTTGGTCGAGTTGTACGCATGACAAATCGACGAAATGTGGGCCGGCCACCGGTGTTTCCTCCCTGGGTCCAGTTTTCCGATCATCCTGATTAGGGTCTGATGGGCTCTCTCGACGGCGCCATTACCCTGTGGGTGGTACGCCGTCATCCGTATCTTCTTGACATTCAGAAGGTCACACAGCGCTGTGACCACTTCCCCTACGAACTCAGGAGCTTGATCCGACATTAGCTGGCAAGGGAACCTGAATACGGAGAAGTACTCATCATACAGCATCTTATCGACTGTCTGTGCTTTCCGATCCGGCGTGACAAAAGCATGCACAAAACGTGTGAAGTGGTCGATCACTACCAGAACTCTCTTGACCACCGGTTTCTTATTCAGGTGAACGGTAGTCTCCATGTTGACAAAATCTATGTGAACTAAATCGAGCGGCTCACTAGCGCCGATCGTTACCATCTCCGGGATTACTGGCCTAGACTCATAGCGTCTACAATGCTCACAGCCGGCGATGGCCAAAATTGTCCGTTGGCCCATACCTGGCCACCAGAATCGCTCCCTCATCAGACTCAGTGTCCGATCCCTGCCCTGATGACCTGCTTCCCGATGGCAACCGTCAATTGCCGCTTGCCTCTTCTTAGCCGGGACTACAAAGGCCAACAAGCGTTCGTCGGTACCAGGCGCCTTGGTGGTCGCGTACAACAAGTCGTGTGATATCGTCAAATCCTTCTGTCTCCTAATGTAGGCTAGCTGATCCACATCAGACACTCTGCTGGTAAGGTATTCCGACAGGGTCTGATTGTTTTCCTTCGGCCGGCTAAGCCAGCCCCACATGTGGCGGATAACTGGGTCTGCTTTCTGAGCCAATACCCACTGCCTGTCAGCGAGATTCTTGAATGCCGACTTACGAGCCAGGGTCACCTGAGTGTGCAAAATAACATCGTTATCTAGCCGGGCTTCCTCCTGGACAAGCCACGGATTGTCCTCTTCCCCATGCCGGACTTTGGCTCCCATCTTGGTGCATTCTATCAGCTCCCTGACGTTGTCCTCATCCAGCCAGTCTGTGACCCGGCTAAGGCAATCGGCAACTTTGTTGTCCGAGCCCTGGATGTACTCTATGGACATGTGGAAATTGGCCAACACGGCCACCCATCTGTGACCGGCGGCATCAAAATTCGGTGAAGACATAATGTATGTCAGAGGGTTATTGTCGGTGCAGACCAAAAACAGCTTGTACTGAAGGTACTCTGTAAACTGGTCCACCACCGCCCACTTAAGAGCAAGAAACTCCAACTTTGAAGAATGGTATTTCTCCTCCGACCCCTTCAGGCTCCGGCTAGCAAAAGCCACTGGATGGTACCTTCCATCGTCCTGTTTCTGCGATAAGACGGCGCCAAGGCCGTCCCCGGAGGCATCTGTCTCCAACAGAAATGGCTTCTCAAAATCAGCAAATGCTAGCACCAGCTTTGCCATGCACTTTAACTTCAAGGAGTAGAAGGCCTTCAGAGCCTCTGGCATAAGTTGCACCGGTTGGTTCTTCAGCTGACTGTTCTCGCCCACCGTAAGGTCTTGCAAGGGGCAGGCTATGTTAGCAAATCCTTTAATGAACCAGCGGTAGAATCCTACCGCCCCCAGGAAATGTCGTATTCCAGTAATGGTCGTGGGTGGAGCCATCTCGGCTATCCCTCTGAGGTTCTCAATCCCCGGCTGCATACCGTCGGCTGACACCTGGTGTCTGAGATACGAGATTTCCTTGTGGAAGAACTTGCACTTGGCAAGCTTCAGCTTCAGGCTGTGCTCGTGGAACCGCTCCAGCACTGCTCTTAGCCGGGTCAAGTGCTCCTCCTCGGTTTTGGAGAACACTATCATGTTGTCCAAATAGATCAGAGCGTACGTGAGATTCAGCTCGCCGAGACAGTTCTGCATCAACTGCTGAAACATCGCCGGCACGTTACATAACCCAAATGGCATCCTCAAGAACTCATACACTCCCAAGCTACCCACGGTAAAAGCCGTGTAAGCCTGGGACTCCTCGTCCATCTTCACCTGCCAAAAACCCGACTTGAGGTCCACCAAGGAGAAGAATCGCGCACCAACCATCGTTTCCATCATGTCGATCATTTTCGGCATGGGAAACGAATCTTTCTTAGTTTGGCCTCTCTCTCGGCCTCCTCATCTTCATTCAGCTTGCGCATGAAAACAGGGGAGGGTTCTGCATCCGGCACCAGATTGGCAGCTACCACCCGAGCAATTACTCTTCCACCAGATAGCCGGATAGGCTAGCTAGTCCCATTTCGCAGGACCACGCTGACATTCCGACTACCGTGCTTCATTTCCGTGTATGACCGAAGGACATACAGCCCCCCTGGCAGCTTAGCATCATCCTCTGGATACAGAGCTTGCATCATCACCTTCAGCTTGCTGCCCATCATCATGGTCTCGGCCATCATGCCGTGAACTATCTCTGACCTGAAGGCCGGCATGACAACTTTGTTGTGCAGCTTCAAGACCTCGTCTATATCAGTCAGGTCCTGGTTAGTATTAGTGGGGTACACAGCCTTCTCCTGGTACATCGCCTGGTACGAGTACAGCCGGTTTGCTATCTCATAGCTGACCCGGGCCTGCTGCCATTTGGGCGGGGCATTTTCCATCTCTGACTCTTTCATCCGGCGCACCACCCAGTGGAGTGTTGGCATTCTGAGTGTCACTGGCACCTTGTGGCTGAAGCGACTGGTATCCTCAATAACCAGGGCCACCTGCTCCTCATCATAGCTCGGCACCCCTTCAATTTGTACACGGAAGGTTACATACCCGATCATACTGGTACGCACTCCTCCGATTCCCAGGATTGACTTCCCCATAGGGTCGCCGGCCAACTCTTCCAGGGGGCCGACTGCCAGGCCTTGAGACTTGGCATATGCTGGCATGATAGAGTTGATCTGCGAGCCATCGTCGATTAACACCTGTGTCCTGACCCCATCAAAGTAGGCATAACCCAGATTCATAGGGCCAAGCCACCTTGACCTCAGGTCGTCATTCCAATAGGGTGACTTCGGGGGTTGATTTATTTCTGGGGCTTCGCTGGAGCTCCCGGCACGGCCCCTCTTTGACCCTTCTGGGGGACACGGCCTCCCTTCGCTCCGCCATCCCCGAACAGGTTTAAACGGTCGGCCTCCTTGCTGATCCGGTCCTTGATTTCCTGGAGCCCAGGCCTTAGAGGCTGGGGACAGTCCCACCAGTGGTGCTCTGGCTGGCAACAATTAAGGCAGGCACCAAAAGAGTTTTGGGCCTTTTTGGCCTGCCGGATAGCACAGAAGTAATAGCCATCCTTCAATTCCTCTGTTTCATCCTCGGAGCACGCTGCTGCTTCGTCGGCACTAGCGTCAACTTCTTCGTACTTTGTCGGTTTCGCATTGATGACCCCAGCTTTAGCCGGCTTCTGGTCCTTCTGGTAGCTAGGCTTCTGGTAGCTGGCTGACGTGGATGCCAGATAGCGGGTGAAAGCATCCTGGCAGATTATCCACCAACGCTCCTGCATGGCTTCGATCCAGCGGGCCACTTCCACCAGATCGGTCACCGTTATGCCGGGATTGTCAAGCAGGTGGGAGATCATGGGTTTGAACTCGTCCCGGAGTCCATTATAAAATGCCTCCTGGGCAGTCTGCTCCAGCTCTAGCTCGTTAAGCCACTCCGGAAACTTATCCTGTATCACTACCTGCAGCCTGACCAGGCACTGGTTATAATCTTGCGCTGGCTCCCGGTGCAACTGTTGGATACTGCACATCTCCAATTGGAGATGCACATACGAAGCAGATCAGCCATACGTCTTATCCAGCGCCGCTAGGATAGCATTCAAGTCACCCTTGCTAACCTTGTTGGCTAGCCAGGCCGTGTCCTTCGGGGGACCCTCCAACAACTGGAGAGCCAGACTCTTTATCCGGTCCGTGGGTATTTTATCCTCGATCAGCTCGTCCACGGCATTCCTCCAGTCAGTGTAGGCCGTGGTACCCTCTTTCTGGCTGTTTTTAAACAACGGGAGAGTGGCACCCTTATGGCGCCGGTCATGAATGCGCTTCCTCTCCCAGCATTCTCGCCATTGCTGCTGCTTTTTCCTTTGTTTGTTCCTCTCAGCCACAGTGACTTGGTGAGAGGTCTCGGTGTCATAGCCGACACTATCATCATAATCCTCCTCATCGTCAGTGGAATCGTAGAGGGAGGTTATGTCACTGTAGGCGTCGGCGCCGGTCTTGGCACCGGTTTCCACTGCCGACTCGTAGGGCTCATCATCGGTCTCTGCACCCAACGACCTGGATAGGGTCTGGAGAGGGTGCAACAACTTCTCGATCCAGCGGTCAGCTATCGACCTAGTCTGTGCCTCATCACCCAGGCCTACCTGGCATTCGGCTAAATTTTTGGCAAAGTATTTATCGGCCCACTTGACCATGCCATGCCCTCTGGCCGTAGTGGCCTTACTAGTAGTTAGCTTCTCTGCTGGCACCCCTTTGGCAGCCGACAATTTCTGCCGGGTTTGCTTGCGGATAAAATCCCATGCCTTGACCAGGGTGTGCTTTGCTTCAGTGAGGGTGACAGGCACTGCATGTACCTCCACGTCTTTGCCAGCCCAGTCCCAGCGACACCCAAGGTGCTCATCGGCTTCTTCTGCCGGTTGCTTTTTCAACCCCTCGCCCACAGAGCACCGGCCCTTGAAGAGTAGGCAGGCCATGGTGCTGAGGATGGTTACATCCGTAAGATCTGGGAGGATACGCTCCACATGGTCCTTGATTATTTCCTCTGTCCAGGCGTAGGCTGGGACGGTCCTGTCAATCAGCACCGGCCTATCACGCCGGCGGTCCTGCTCTACCTCTATGTAGATAGCGTACCGCTCGCCACAGAGGCACTCTCCTTCCAACGAATGGTCGGCCTGCTGACTCTTCGAGCGACCTTTCCCTTTAGATGTCTTACTCTTGACATCTGAGGATTCCTCGGTGCACTCCAGAGCTCTCGCTTCCGATCCTTCCGTCTCCAGTTTAGCCGGCGATTCTCTGCCAGCAGTGCTTGGGCCTGTAGGCATGCTGAATCGTTGACGGATGCGCTTTAGCGTCTTGACTCCCTTTTCGGATAACCTCAGACAACCGGCGCGGCAGCACTGGTGCGAGCTATCAATTTAGAACTACTATTACTATTATTACATGTCCAGTCCCCTGTGGGATCGAATGCCGGCACCGGTGAGTGGCACTTTAGCTGACCCACCAACCTAAACGGCGAACCCCGGGTGTCAATGTTAGCCGGCGAATACCCGCCGGTGCGCTGACCCATGCTGGGCCACAGATTCAGTCCCCTATAGCTGGGGGCTAGGAAATAAGTATGCTAGGGTATGACTTAGTAGTTTTTGACAGGACTCCGACTGCCAATCGACCGGAGTGTCAATTGGCGTCGCCCACCCAGGGATGCCACATGTCACGGTTTCTCCAAGATGGGGGTGGTCGGCTAAGATGTTTCTGCTTTCCTCTCACGCCGGTGGTACTCGTGCCACCAGCCTATAGTACTCTCTGCCATGACTTAAGAGGCGGGCAATGCTCCAGTTCTCTGAACGGCGGTCCTTGTCCCGTCTAATCGCATACGCCGGCGTACCTTTGCGCACTTAGGGCGCTGGACTGTTACTGAACTATCGCGTTTGTGGCCCCGGCGGTGGGGCCTCGTTCCGACTGAAGGGTAAACAGACTGGATAAATTACTATTTAGAATGCAGAGGGCTCCGGCAGAGCCAGAGGCCAGTATCCTGGTTAGCCGGTCAAGGTGCTCTGGTGGGAGATGGGTCGGTGAAGCACCAACAAGCTAGGGTTGCCAGGACATTTTGAAGGGAGGGGGTGGGGCCTAGTGGGCGTGGATTGGGCGCTGGCCACGCATGCATGAGTATTCATTACTCACGCACGTGCAGACCGGGAATGGCGGCTACGGCAAAGCCGTAGCAGCCTGAGTAACTGTAACCGGCTATTCCCCTCTCTTTGCAGGAGAGAGGCTTGGCCGGCTAAGTACAGAAAGGTTACGGGGACGCACCTTGTCCGTTTAACCGTGACATATACATCTCAATATTCTTAGTCTGTTAACCCACAAATTTGTTTCCTTTTGGGTTATTGCGACGTAAGCATGGCTTCAGTGATTAATACTTGTAGGGTCTTGTCGAACTTGTAGAAAAATATTAATTTTGAAAAAGTACCTTCCTATCGTGATAATCTGCTGTCCAATTGCGAAATATGGCTCGACTATTTTTGACCACAAAAATCCGTCTTTGTAAGTAATGTGGCGCCCTCCTGTTTTTCCGCCCTATCAGATCCTGAAGGTATTGTGCGAAAGAACAAGCGCAGTGAGACCAAATATTTTAAACTGGGTCCTTAAATTATGTACGTGGGTTCCAAATCTAAAGACTAGGCTGGACCTCCCTCCAGATCCGCCAGTTAGTTATCTTCATGATTCAAATGGCTGCTTTGCCAAGGCCTTGTCACTGTAAGTGTTGTAAAACACGAATCGTCGAATCTCAAGGCTTGAAGCCATCACCAGTGGAGTGTCAACGCTGGCATGCAATATAATGTGTGATAATCCTTTGTGTTTTTAGTCGCGCCGTCTCAAGAGCCGAGCGACTGTCTTATTACTATGATGTGCGTACGTGTGTGTGTGCAGTTGTAGACAATTATAAAAATTTCCCGATTTCCAAAGTTTTGTCAAATTTGAAAAATTCCAAACCAAAATGCATTTTGTCTTAAATTGACCAGTTTCTGACAACTTGGAGGTAAAACAATTTGAGATACGGTTTTGGATCATCAATGGCTTGCCGTTTGTGCAGCTACAAAGCCGTCGTTGCAGAGCCATTCTCCTACATCATGAACATGTGAATTATTACTTTGTCTTTCGAGCTGTTTCTAGATAGCCTTGTCAGTGAATGCTATTTTGAGCCTTGCATAAGTCAAGTAAGTGTATGGTGGTTGCAGATTCTTGTGACGGGAAATTTGAAATCGATTCTCAGACTTAGCCTCAGACAGTCATGTGAATTATACAGTCACGTGAATTATTTGAGTTCATTTCGGCAAGCAAACAGTCGGTTGCAATAAATGGTCATAGGCCAACCACACTGCATTGTGAAGTTACCATATTTATGCAGTCCCATGCAGTTAACATGTTGTACATGATCAAGCATATAAATAATACATGAGAATGTCTACATCCAGCATCTTAAAATTTGTCAGCTGCCATTGTGCCTTTGTTGTAAAATAGATTTGAATGTTGAAAAGAGATTGATCAGTGTCATGATAAGCCATCTTGTAATTAAGGGGATAAGTGATGTGGGTGTCCAATGGAACAACAACACCATTGTAAAAATCCCTGGGTCCAGACTGGGTAGAAAAATATTTATTCACTTACAGCTCCAAATGACTTCCTTTTAAACCATTGACGGTTAAGGCTTGTTCACACCGAACGACCCCGTCACCGTCAACATAATTTACGTTGACGGGCAAGACCTTTGATCTATTTAACGGGCAGTGTGACGGGCAGAATGGGTAGCATACCCATTTGACCGTCAACGTAGCGTTTTTTACATTGACGGTGAAGCTTGGTGTGAACAGGCCTTTAGACCTGTGGGAAGTGCGTAACATAGTCAGTTCGGTTCTACGTTTGGTTTCATTCCAAACTGGGTGTTTCTGCAGTGATCTATTTGGAGACCATGTCAGAAGGAATGTTTATCTTACTGCAGGCAGGATTCAATTGCTAGTGTGTTCACCATAAATCTATTTGGCAAGAGCAGAAACGATGTAATATTAAAAACAGAAAATGACTTCACGTCAAACGATTTATAGTACACTCGACCATAGATTTTAAAGGAGCATGTATGTATGCGTAACAAATCCAGCGTTTTCTCTTTCAAAAACGTATGAGCTCTTAAGGGAAACTGTGGTACTAAAATCAATGAAAAGAGTTATTTTCATCAAGCTCAAATGGCACAACAGAAAATCAGACCGGGAGAGCCTACAAAAAAGTCTTTATCAATGTCTGGTGAGAATTTCAGAATTTCCCACACCCTATGAACCACTGACCTGGCGATCTCAACGTTATTTTGTCTGAGAGAAAAGATATCTGTGTTCCGAAAATTATCTGTTGTTTTCTTATTAAGATTTCCAAAGTTTTGGATTTACCTATTGTTTGTTTCGTAGTATTTTACGGAAAAAGGAAAACTCAAACGATTTGCTTTGGAATGTAAAAGTCCACTAAATATTGTGGAAGACGGATTTTAACAGAAAGATTTTCTGATAAGAACTGCTGAACATATATACATCTCATGGGGTAGAAGCTTGCTTCTAAGTGTAATATTATTGTCATGGTAATAACTGTTGATGAAGCAGTGAATAATCAATCTAGAAAGAAGCTGTGTGTGTTCCCGCCAACTAAACTCATCAATTATAACGGATAACTGCTATGAGATAGTTAGTCGCACTTCAGATCACAAATACCAGAATATCTTGACATTACATTGAAATATGTAAAGCAAGTAAACGATAAAGATGACACACACGCACAAATTCTTCGATATTTTTTTATTCTGTTGAAAAGACCCTCTTTGAGCACAGATGATGGTTTGAACCTATAATTAGATTCCAAGAGAAGATTCAGAACCGGCGGAGCCTTCGCAAGCCCCATGAGGAGAAAAATCGTTCCCAATATTATTCCTGGGCTTTCTCTGTTATGTGTCTCTACGGAACCAACCGACTCAATCGTTCTCTCAAAATGCAAGCAATTTTCGGTGAAAGCTTTCAGTTAATCTCGTAGACTTTCCCAGCCAGCTGAGACGCACCACTTGGGTTAAATATGGATCATACGATAAAATTGCAAAAACTGAGCCCCTTTTTGCTGCAAAAGAGTTTTTCATTTTCCATTTATATACAGTCTTTCCCGGTGAGCCATTGTAAAGTTAGGAACCATGGCCGGAAAGCATTTTATTTTTTGATTCAAGTGTTGGAAGAAATGTCATTATGATGCGATTACTCGCACCTAATTAATAGTAGAAGCTTCCACCATTGCGCTTAATTGTCATTTATTTGACAGTTGGCAGTGTTCCCTGCAGTGCAGAGTTAGGAGCTGTTATTTCTAAATTGGAAATGAAGCTAAATTCGGGGTGTAACGCACATAAATCAGCTGTGAGACTCTTGGCCAGTAGTATTTCTCATTTGGTAACTTTTGCGTGCAGTTTTTATCTCAAACTGCGAAGTTTACACTTTATGTACATCTCTTGGAAAGTTAGACACGAGGAGCTATGCAGTGAGTTCAATCACAATCCCGTTGTGTAAATTTTATTCTCATTTCTATTTTCAGGAGAAGTGTGGGACCGTGCTAGAAGGTTGAAGACAAAAATGCAAGCTAACCTAGTGATGGCCAAAGACAGACTTGATGTATTAGGTATATTTATCCCGTTATTCCAACAAACATGTAAAATACATGTAGGTAGGTAAATGACTAAGAGGTAACTGAAAAGCTATGTTCAAATTGTTCGTGAAGTTTATGTTTAAAATATTATCTCATGTAAACTTTATCGGACAATGTTAAATTTTCATGTAAACGGAAAACTAAAAAAAATTGAATTCAAATTTAATTACATGTATTTGAGCATGGCGTTTCTATCAATAAGCTACATACCATATGTCACTTGTGTACACTAAAATTGTGCTGCTGTTGTGCATGAATTTCATTTTAAACCAATAATTTAGAATTCTGTGTAGGTGATTGTATTATTCTTCGAAATTATGTTCATGACCCATTGAGAATGTTGTGCACATGATTACGATTATTAGTTGACTTCTCGCATCGGAGAAATAAATATGATAAATACACAATAGAAGTTTCCTTGTGAAAAAGAGTTGTAGCTTCACGCATATAATTTGGATTTAAAGACTTGCGTACAAATTGGGAAACAAAAAAACATTCATGAATGCATTCGATGGAAGCGCTTTTTCTTCGTCAAGCATTATTTGAACCCGTCAGTAACATTCGCCAGGCATAATTTCTGTTTTTGAATTTGAAAATAAAAACTGTGCAGCAAGAACTCTTTATTTGTGCAAGACACCTCTTCCCTGCTGTAAACAGCAATTTATTTACCTTTTTGTTTCTTTTTAATTCAGTTTTCCTTTGTGTAATTATCTTTATTTTCTTCAAATTCACTTAAAGCCGAACTTCTGCGGCAACAGTGTCAACAAAGACAAAGAGAGTTATCTCGAAATAGTACCTATGTTCGATCAAGATCCCAAGAGCATCCATCGACTACTAAGAAAGTCAAACCGTCCACTCACACACACAAACCCCTGACTTACAGAACGTCTTCCAAGACCTCTGCTTCTCCCCAGAAGAAGGCCATTAAAGGTAAAACTGATTTTGAAAATTCATGGCAAGAAAGTCTGATTGTATGGGGGTAGATCGGACAATATTAATTTAAAACGGTGTGACACTTTGATTAAAACTACACGTATAACATGTGATGTGATATTTCACAAATGGATTTGCCCTTTGTCGGTTGTGTGAAATGTAAAACCGCTGTTCTATCCTTTTACTACAGCATGTTGTAGAACACATATCATATTTGTAATGGATGCTTCCTGTGTTGCAGCAAAAGAAAAGATTCAAGAAAAACCCGAAACGATGTTATGAAGATTAACCCCCTTCGTCCGAATTCAAGCAAATATAATACGTTTTGAATTTATGTGTAATACTTGTGATCATTTTAGTTTCGGGCAGCACCATGTCTCCCCGGAGACGACCAGCTGTACAAACGATGACGCATAGAACAACCTCTTTGCCTCGTATATCCTCCCAGCCTTCTTCTACAAATAACAGTCCCAATACATCCCCCAAAATGCCACGTGCTGCCGATAGGAGACCATCGCTAGGAGGTAGTGATGAAAAACATTCCAAACACAAGTCATCAACTGTTTCGACCTCCAGAGATGTAAGATAATTATTACTTCAATGAGACTGTTCGTCAAAAGATAATTTAAGAATATTTGTGTTTCGATAAACCAATAGAAACAGAATCATTATTACGTATTTCTTTTCAATTGATCGGGAGTGTTGTCAAGTAAAATCTTACTGCACGTTCTCAAATTTAACCCTTTTCTAATTTAAAGACGCGGTCTATGCCTGTCAGAGGTAAAGCAGGTTTATCCATGTACTTCAAGGGTGTGGATAAGAAACTGGCACATCTAATATTAAACGAAATTATTGATTCTGGGCCATCAGTTCGATTTAATCACATAGGTATGTAATAGTTTATGTACGTAACACCATACTGACCGTCAATTATCATTGCTGAGATATTACTTCATGATGTCGAGAAATGGTGCATAATGCAACAGAAATAATAAAGGAGTGAATTAGGTTTAGTGACAGTCAAGGAAAGAAATGCTGCGAAAGGCTATAGGCTTTTACGTGTTCCTGTAAAACTTATTAAAATATACTCGTGTACCTCAGAAAATATTTTTGTCCCAGCAACTGTTATTTTGCATTATCTGTAATTGCAGCTGGACAACAATTAGCAAAACAAGCAATCCAAGAAATAGTAATATTACCTTCTTTACGACCTGAGGTAGGTAAACATGATAACCACCTTTTTGACAGTGTTTTATTTCGCTTGTTTCTTTGCGACTAATTTCTATGAAGTACAAGTACTGAGAGGAATTTTTACGAATCAAAGAATTGAGGAAAATGGTTTCATTACACCTTTGTTTTCAGTTATTCACTGGTTTGAGGGCTCCAGCAAGAGGGTTGTTGTTATTTGGACCACCGGGAAATGGCAAAACGATGCTGGTAAATGCTTTATTTTCTTGAATAATTATATTTTCACCGCAGATATTTAAAGACATTATGAATTAAAACATTGCAAATATATTATTAAAAAAGGTTGTGTTTCGCAGCTGATAGGCCTTTAAAATTGTTACTTTTAGGCAGCGATGTTTGCAAATACTGATATTCGGCATAGGGTCAAGTTTCACGACAACATCTCAATTACGCCACCTGTTTTGATTTCAAAATTTGAAAAAAATTCCTTTGATTTTTGCTAGTACCTCGGTAACTTGTCATTTATGACCACAATCAGGGATTCCACTGTTTCACGGAATGACTGAGGACCAAGGCTCTACAATTATCAGTAGTATCTACCATTATTGATATGGAACACTTAAATTGTTTTACTTGGGTGTCGGAGACTGACTTACAGCAGTTCAATTATCTCTTGTTTCTATTTGCTATATTTGAAATTGAATACAGTGACTATTTTGCTTTCAGGCTAAAGCAGTGGCCAATGAGTCGAATGCAACATTCTTCAACATCAGTGCTTCGAGTTTAACGTCAAAATATGTAAGAATATTTTTTCAAGATTTACGCTTGTAAATACATAAATACATTTTCGTAGATTATATTAAACCAAGATCACCCATTGATTTGCTTATTGTGAAACGGGAGTTTTTGTTGCCAGGTTGGAGAAGGGGAAAAGTTGGTCAGAGCATTGTTTGCAGTTGCAAGAGAACTTCAGCCTTCCGTCATATTTATAGGTAACCTATTCACGTTTAGAAACTAAATTTACTTGTGTTTCTAGTGAAATATATTGGCATTGCCAAGCAATAGGATCCAAACGACGGAAGTACATGTAACTTCAATATTTTTGTTGACAGATGAGATAGATTCGTTGCTATGCGAGAGACGAGAAGGTGAACACGAGGCTAGTCGCCGTCTAAAAACTGAGTTTCTACTTGAATTTGATGGGGTATGTGTCTGTCTTTTTTTTTTAATTCTTCAGTTAGTTATTAACTGATATATATTGTTTAAAAAGTCAGAATTTTTCAGTTCCGTAAACATATTCGTGCAATTTTTGCGCGATTGATGGAATATCCCCAGAGATTGCTGAATCTTGAGTGCAATTCTGATCAAATATTTTCTTGATAATACTTTGTATAATTTTCTTAATTTTTGAAGAAAAAATTGCAATGACTTAAAAGCAAAGGACATGAAAAAGTATCCCTTGTTTTTGCATGTCAGTTATCCCTGGTTTATTAATATGATCCTTGAGACCATATCTTTCTGTTATATCCTCATTTTATGCTATCAGATACGCAGTGGCTTGGTGAGGCATAATGCACACCATATACTTGATTTTGTTATGTTAATTATCAATTGTTTGTCAGCAATCTTCGTATTGTCATCTGTTATTTTGGATCTTGAACCAGCGTCGAAATTCCCATATTTTATTAAAAATTGTAATTGCAGTTTTGCAAATGACGTGTGTTTTCCCCAGCTTGACACCTTCGTCCAGTATCCATCTTATTGTGAACTTGTTATGCAATAATCTTAGTCTACTTTTTAAAATGGTTGAGGCAAAGGTATGGAATTGGAGGAAAATGTTTAAGCCATGAGACTACAGTATTGTTTCGCTGTTGCATGGGAGGTTCTAATGTGCTTCATTAGACGTAAGATTTATGCTTGGAAAAACGTATCACGGTATAGAAGATGCAGATTTATTTGATGAGAGAATATGAAGAAAAGAGAGACTGATTTGTGTTATTTTTTGAAACTTAACAAGGTTCAGTGATTGGAAAATAATAAAATTGCGACTTTCTAGTTGTAGAAAGGTTGACATCGTGGAAGCACTTTCGTAGTTTTTAACACGCACAGTAAAGAGACCTAAATGTGCACTTGTTGACGTGTGCAATACCTTTGTGCTTCCAATTACTTGTCATCCACAGTGTCTCAGCGTGAACTAGATTTAACTTGTAATTTTTCATGACGAAAATTATTGTAGTAAGAACTTTGTAATCAAAAGCTAATAGCTTCCTGTTAATTCAACAAAATATATTATGTAAAATTTCCACAATAAACTCGTAATCAAACAAATAGGAAATAATTCAACTCAATTCTTCAGATTCATACCCAAAACGAAGATAAAATTCTTGTCATGGGAGCAACGAATAGGCCTTTTGAACTGGACGATGCGGTTCTCAGGTACGCTTATATTTCATGTTTAGCACAGCGCCGGGTGGTGATGAACTGGCGTTCGCACATTTTATTCACCTGTGACACTCTTAAATTTACCATTCCTAATGTCAAGTTTGATCAAAACTGCAATTCAGACGATTCAACAAAAGAATATACATCACAATGCCCGTTTTGGAGACGCGATTACTTATGTTGAGGAAACTGCTTGAACGTCACAGGAGTCCTTTAACTGAAAAAGAAATCGTGTATTTAGGACAGTAAGTATATTTGATGTATTAGAGATCGAATTGCTACTAGATCGGGGACATGAGATGAAAGAATCGTTTTAAATTTCAGGTTAACAGAAGGATACTCAGGAAGCGATATAACAGCCTTGGCTAAAGACGCTGCGCTGGGTCCTATTAGAGGTGAGTGGTTTTTTTTTTAAACTAGGAATCACAAAAAAAAAAGATCTTAATTTAAAACTACTGTTTCCAATTGTAGATCTCACTCCAGAACAAGTACAAGTTATGGATCCCAGTCAAGTCAGACCTATACAACTGACTGATTTTCTTGATTCACTAAAACGTGTCAGATGCAGTGTTCCCCCTGATGCAATACAGAAATACGAAGATTGGAATAAAAAATATGGAGATGTAACCACATAGTTCACAAATAGTTACACTTTGATGGCGTTACTTTAAGTAAAATTTTTGCTTATTTTTTAATACATTCCAAATTTGTGACAAATATATTCCGCATTTCTCGATAGGTACATACGTATATTTTGGTAAGGTAACTTGTTTATTTATTCAATACGCAGCACCACATTCAGGAAAGTCAATTATGCATCATTTAAAAATATGTCAGCATAATATACCTAAACTAGTCAGTATTATTCTGTTACCGTATTATTTATATTTTATGGATTTGTTGGAAGTGAATATTATGCAGCTTATTTTATTTTTGTCAGGTCAATTGTATACAAGTTATCGGATATATTTTCTCTTCAGCCGGTACATAGCCGGTACATACCACTTGCGGCTGTTGCAATTAGAGTGTTGGCAAATATGAAATCCCTTCGTTCGCCGTGTTTTCTAGTTGTGCTGCTTCTAATGCAATTATCGAAATTCAAGATGGTGCATATGTAGTCTTAGAATCTGATTGCATAAAGTGGTGATATAAATTCAGGGCTTCGTGTTGAGATTACAGTAAAATCTTATTCAGATTATTTTTTGTGTATTTTTATGTAGATATTTGGGTCTTCTATGCAAACTGTGCTTTGAAAGGTATTGAAATATTGTGTCTTAATTTACAAATTAGTTTATGCTTTTCCTTGGTGCTGTCTTCGAAAACTAAACTTAAGTAGACAACTTTGTTTTTCAGAAATCATAAAAAAAACCCCAGTTTTTATAAATACATGGCGCATTCTAGTACATATATGTGTGGTAAAATAACCAGAAATTCAAACTTGTGATGCATTACTTTAATCAGCTATACGGTGCTGCGGTGTCCTGTGTACAGGTGCTTGAACATTATTTTGCCTTTGAATCTTTAATATCAGCTTTTGCTCACAGAAGACTTTTTATGCACCACGTCTTGTTTCACAAAAGTGAGGAAAAAAATCGAATCTATGTACTTTATGAAAATAAAGTCTATTGCTGTGACTGATATGAAAAATGTTCTTTTACAACGTAGCATTCGAGTTAAAAGACCAAAAGAAATCGAACGCAAGAATGTTAACCCGGGTAATACAAGAAACCGAACTCTTGTGTACTTATTTTACTTGCTATGTAAGTTAAGCGTAAAATTTTGTACCTGTGGCTGCCATATTTGTACTTATTAGCTTGTCAGTAGTGTTGGTTAAAACAACAGGGTAAACGAGTATGCGTTCTAACCTTGCTACAGGAATGTCAAAATTCCAAAACCATTTTATTTGCTATGTGTGAGACGTAGGATTTGAAATCCGATAATGCGTACGATGTTGACATATCAGCCTTCGTTGTGGTACTTCCGCTTTCATGTGGCTTTTCTATCTATTAAGGAATATAAAAATGAATTTGTATCATGTCAACAAAAAATGAGGGAGTTAGGGTTTCTTCTGCTATCCTTGCACTGCTTGTTAGAAGCTGCATTGTACCCCACTAAGGCAACTTTAAATGGCTGAGTTTTAATAGTAAGATCTCTTAACTCTTTCGTTTACCGGACCCACTAATCGTCGATGTACCAGGATTAGTCAACCGTCACTGTGAGTCTATGTTCATATTCCAGTCAAACATCGATAACCATCGCTTTTTAGCTAAGGAACACAATCACTAACCATCTCTTGCTTTAATAGGGCCATAAACTCATTACTGCAAATTTTATTACCCTTACTTCTCGCACTTCATCTGGTCAGTGACCTACTT
>JBCAUG010351269.1:0-16889 GCA_038406175.1 Haplosyllis leylae
AAAAGAGTTACAGGAAAAGGAAATACTGAAATACTGCTTTCTGATTGGATCCAACGATCTGTACAGTATCCCTATTGTAATGCCTCTCTGAAACACTGTAACCTATATTATCGCTCATAACAACAACAACAACAGATATCTTTCTCGGTGTTTCGGTAAGAATTCGCTAATATGTTTACGACTTAGATGTCTAGATCCTTGGGTAGTTTTTTACGAAGCTACTTTTACCTTCAAATGTATGTTTCCATTTATGTCTGGATGCAAACATAAGAGTTCAGTTATTTTTACATGCCGAGTCTAACCTGGATTCTGAAGCAAAGATGATCCCACTACACAAAAGGGCCTGATCCAAAAGTGCAGAAGAATCGCCTCTGTTACTATATCTCCCCCCCCCCTTTTGAATAGAGGAGATTTGTGTGAGGTGATTCCATCTACCACTGTGCCATGGCCTGTACACAATCCTGTTCTATTCCAAACAGACCTGCATTTATTATACCACAGAAGACACTATAGTCTGTAATGAAATTTGTATTACCACAATATTCCATACAAATTTTTGTATGGATTTTTTCTTGACATCCTTGTCACCAATTAAAGTGCTGAATGCCAAGGCAGTTCCAAGATTTGAACCTGGCACCGCTGGATTTTGAAGCAGAGACCATGCCACTACACAAAAGTGTCTGCCCTGAAAGTGTGTGGAAGAATCACCTTTATCACTACATCCTAACTGAAAGGAATCAGCCAAATCTTGACTCTGTTGAATGTACTTTATGACAGCTCAATGGCTCTCCTAATTTTATGTTCACTAACTTTTGAGAAATCAAAGCAACATTTTGCCATATCTTTCTACAAATATAATTCATGTCCTCCAAATGTATTTGCATAGGAAATGCTGGCGAATTTATTACTTTTCAACATACATTGACTACTTTTCGTGTATTTTGGTTCCCTCAGTTTCAGATTGAGTTCTCAGTTTCAGTTCGTGTATTTTGGTTCCCTCAGTTTCAGATTGAGTTCTCAGTTTCAGTTTGAGTTGCCGGGTACAGATATGTTCCAGCTCATCGGCAAATGAGTTGGAACAATAATTTTAAATTCCAGCTGGTTGGCAAACAAGCTGGAATGCAGTTGTTTGTAAACATTGGCTGAGTTACTGCCACATGTGACCAAGTAATCAGACTGGTGTGTTCCATCTCATTTGTTGACCAGCTTGAACTTAAAATTATTGTTCCAACTCATTTGTTGATGAGCTGGAACATTTCGGGCCCGGGACTGAAACTGAAAACTCAATCTGAAACTGAGATGCATTGATCATTTTTTTCTACCAAAGGATATTACCATTCTCATGAGGTTTTGCACAATTATTTGCAACTATGTGTAGATGACAGATTGATCATGAAAAGCTAACGTCATCAAACTAGATTTCTGTCTGTAGTGAAAGTCTTATTTAATTCCTACTTTTTTCCTAATTTTAATTCCTACTTTTTTCCTCCATAATATCAGGAAAGTATTCAAGGGGGAATTATGAAAGATTATGCGGCAACACACTTATCAGTTGACTTCAGCTTCTCAAGAAAGAAATAACTGTCCGCTTGTTACCTTACTTGGTATCAGTAACTTTAGCAAGAAGTTTCTGAGTAGTAATGTCAGGAATCATTTTTGTCTGTGTTGCAATCTTTCACCTGGTTAAAAAGTAATTTGGGTATTCCACTATACTTGCCAAAACAGTTTATTAAGTGGAAACATGAGACGTAATATTTCTTTAAGCATGAATACAAAAATTTCAGTTGTATAAACACATATATCGGGCAAGATTACAAGTTTTTGAGATACCCTATCACAAAATGGCGTACACTATTTCAAATATTTGGATAAATCATATTTCAAGAAAAAAAATTTTTTATCTCACGATTTCCCAAAATTGCTCCATTCATGGAATACTGACTTAATTGCTATTTATAAATGATATGTTGTGTGTAATGTCATCCTTGATATTTCTATTTATGTAATCTGTTTTCTGGGTGCTAATGTCCCAATTTAGCTTGAGCATTGATTAGTTTACTCAAGTCCGAGATACTAATATTAATCAACATGCAAACGTCATTTTAGTGTTTCGTGAAGGGATCCTTCACGCGAGACTTCCCCTTGCTTCATGTTGTTGGGGCTATTGATTCACTATTGAAATATTTATACGTTCAATGATAGATTTAATAGGGTAGGCGCAGGTGATGCCTGTAAATTACCTTGGCCGTTTCACTTGATCGGCGACAGGTATGTTCAGGCATTATTTGCTAAGTTACAGTAATCTTTTATCGCTATCGGTTGTAGAAGTTCTCATCGAAAATTTGCCATCAGATACACGGGTACAGATCTCTTGTGTTGTTTTAGGGAAGTTGTGTGGAGAATGATTTGGTTAACATTTGATCATCATTCATTGAAAAGTTCATTTTAATTTCCTACTATTTCAAAACAGTTAAGGGATAAATGTCATTCACAAATGGTACGATTTGAAAAATGTACTTCTACAACCCGGCCTGCCTTCCATCAATATAATCAATGACCTGGATGACGATGTATTTATTGATTCCATACTCGTGGAATAATAACGACAAGTTTATTTTCTGGTATTCAGTTAACAATGAAGTTGGGAACATAACAGTTACGCAAAGATGTCAATTAGAAGACTTGAGCCTGCATTGCAGGCAGGAAAAAGTAAGTTCAGTAAAATATATTTAGTAAATTATAACGGGTAGGGAAGAGATTTATAACAATAACAAATAAACGAATGTCGTTGATAAAAACCCACGATTCTTCAAGGATTGTTTTTGTAATTTATTGTAACATAATCGAATGTTCTCTTCGTATTGTGTGGTGACTAGAAAACGTCTTTTGCTGTTTCTGTTGCGAACACCTACGCGACAGTGTCGTAAGTGTTATTAACATGTCCGATCCAAAACCCTTATGTTTTTTAAAGAAAACACTTATGGGATATGTCTTGAAATGAATTTTTAATTGTTACAGTATGTATCTCGGAAACATTTTTTTGAAGAAACATTTAAGGGATCTATCTCGGAAACGTTATTTTTTTAAAAAACATGTAAGGGATGTATCTCGGAAATGTTATTTTAAAATAATGCTTACAAGATAAATCCCTTAAACATTATTTAAAAATAATGTTACCAAGACAGATCCCTTAGGCATTATTTTAAAATAACATTTCCGAGATACATCCCTTGCTTGTTTTTAAAAAAAATAATGTTTCCGAGATAGATCCCTTAAATGTTTCTTTAATTAAAAATTCATTCTGAGACATATCCCGTAAGTGTTTTCTTTAAAAAAACATAAGGGTTTTGGGTGTTCGCAACAGAAGCAGCAACAGAAAAGGAAACAGCAACAGACGTTTTTCCAACTCCCATTTTGCGAAGCATTTTGAACACAATGATGCAGTATTGTTGATCAGATAAAACAAATCATAAGTCGACGAAAAGCAGGAACTGAGACTTGGCCAATTGATCATTTGATTGATTGGGAAGAAGGTATTTTTGTGGGAGTACCAATTTCCAATTCATTAAATGACATTTGGGGCCGCGGTGATGCTATTTTGAGCTGAAAAAATGAATTTACCATTTATCAATGTCTTCTAGATATCGATCCAATTGTAGCAGAAGGTAATCGTCTACCTAACTTTGCCTCGGGCGAAAACCTGTTATTTTTTGTACAGTTAATTCTATGTTTAAGAATTATGCTTATTAAGGTTTATGTTGTAATGGGCCTTCCAGTGTAACCCTGATAATTTGCAATTCATAACATTTCTATCTAAGCCGTTGTAATGTATTATGTAAGTAGGTTTGTGTTGATGCATTGTCTCTGTACATATTTTTTTTCAACAGAATACTACCTTTCCTCTTGGAATTTAGCTACATGTCGAAAATCTTGGTTTAATTTTTTAAAAAAAAACCATAACCTTATGATACACTGTATCTAAAAAACAAAATGTTTTAGCTGGATGTAGTTTGACTTGAGAGATTGATTTGTATTTATACTGCTTGCTGCATTCATACTAAAAATGTAATGTCTTGTTGAAATGACAAATTCATGACTTTTGTTATGTATCACAGGTGCGACGGTGTGTTGCATGAAATGAAATGGTAATTTCTATATCAATTGGAACCAAACATTTCTTGTTTAGATCAAAACAAGTATTGTTCCAACTCCCATGAATTTTTCCTCTAACGATGAAAGCTGAGCTGTTTTCCCCAGAAAGGATTTCCATAAGAGGTTAAATCAAAATGTGCCATTGATTGATGCATACTTTATCCAGCAGCTCATGTACTTGTCATGATTAATGTGAACCTTGTGTGGAATCGTAATTATAATTTTCGAATTGCGTTTTCGTCGCAGGCAAACAGTTCGTGACAATAACTCCGTACAAAGAGCACACTTACGACGAGGCGCGAGGCGGTGTGTACAGTTTACGTTACTCTGAAGGCAGCAGATGGATCGCTGCGGGGTATCAAGACGGCAGTATAGAGGTTTTTACTTAGCAATTTTCAATCCGATGGGTAAAGTGTGAAGTTTATAAAAGCAACAAAAAGAGGGAGCACCTACCCCCCGGTCCAAATCAATGTCACTGTCGTTAAGAAATTTGAAATTCTAGTTTAAACAGATATATCTTTTAAAGAAACTATTTAAAGTATCGCTCATAAAATGGTGGTAAATATTACTATATTTATGACTTGTTATTTGTCAAGTTTGCGTTATTTCGGATAATCCGATCAATTTTGACTGAACTGTGAGAGGTCACACAGCCATAGTTTATGTGGGATTAATTGATTTGATATTCATTGATTCATTAATGAGTCTTCACATTTAGCCCAAAAGAAATTTCCACTTTTGTTTGCAGCTGATCTCATCAATGACAGGAGATTTCCGCGAAATACGTCGACACCGGTATGGTTCTTTGGCGATTACTTCCATGAGATGGCATCCCAAGGTTTCGTACATGTGCTATGCCTCAAGTGCTGATGGAAAAGTTATTTATTGCAACAGTGCTGACTACACAACTTCTGAAATTATTAAAGGTGCTTCTTGAAATTTATTGACCTAATGGATATTCTGTGTAATTTTCTAATGTGGTTTGATTACGTTTTAATTCCTTGATCCCCCTTCTACAAATTTTGACAGAAACGATTAATTCTGTATATTTAAATTGATTACAGAACCAGGAAATGAAATAAATTGTTTGGACTTCAGCATGTCCGGAGAGAAATTCGTAACAGGAGGTAAAGATTTAGACATCCGAATGTATGACGCCGAAACCAATCAGGTACAATACAAATTTATTGTTGAATTTCAAAAGTTGTCAGCTTTTCGCAGTTGCTAGCACTGAAAACTGAAATTGCCTTTGATGTCTGCCGCTACTGAATACTCCACTAAAATTATCAGTAATCCACTTTCTAAAGACACAACTTCCAACTTTGTGTTTGGTGAGTTTTAAATGAGCGGATAAGGTGAATAAGAAATGAGAATACCTTTACCTTCTTCCTTATATTTGCACTTTCAAGTCACATAATAATAAAATCATTCATTGTAGCCAATTCGTACATTTGCTGGTTATCACTACGACACTGCCGAACAAGGTCACCAAGGTCACGCACAACGAATTTTTGCGATTAAGTATCATCCTGAAATAGAAAGTGTGTTTGTTTCTGCAGGATGGGACAACTGTTTAAAGGCTAGTAGAATACGGACATTGAGATTCCCTTAATGGATCATGCAAGTACTGTTTCTAAAAATGCCAGTGTCAAATCTCAAAAAAGAAAACCTTTTTTTCAGGTTTGGGATGCAAGAGAAAAAGAACAAGTTAAAGCTAGTATGCCTGGTCCTCATATCTGTGGCGACGCCCTAGACATAAAGGTAATTGTGAATTGTCACTTATTGTTTTTGTTGATCAATCAATCTATTGTCTTACTTGAGTTACTTTGAATGTTGATGTTTATTATTTTGATGAAATGGAGCGCGCTTTTACCTTTTAGGGTCACTATCTTTTAACTGGTTCATGGCGGCACAGTAATGCGTTGCAGTTGTGGCACTTTTCTCATCGAGAAATGATCCAAAACATCCCCTTTCCATGCGCACAGGAACAAGGTCAATACATCTACTCAGCGAGATTCTGCGATAGAGATACAGTGTTCGCTGGTGGCAGTGGCACGAACAGTGGCAAAGTTATTTATTATCCAACTGGGGATGTAAGTAATTTACATTTGTTGTTTCTTCACAAAGAGACAAGCAATGAGCCAAACGACATCCAATGTAGGACGCCTTATTTTCATTAAGTTTTTTATAAAAGAATTTCGTCCTTATTATATTTGAAAATTTGTTAGAAACAGAAAGTGTGCGCTTGAATAATTTAGTTGTAACACTTCAGGTGATTGGAGAAATGACGTTGGACCATCCAGTACAAGCATTGGATTATACTGGAGGAGGTCATATGATAGCTGTATCTGGAGGCGGGACCAAAATAAAAACTGCCAAACTCTCCTGAGGTTGCTGCGCAAAGAAATAACAGAGACTGTCTGATATTAATGTCTTTTCTGATGTGTTTTATGTTTGTTGAATGTTGAGTATTTTAATTTTGTGACACAATTGTATAACAAAGGTTTTACGAACACCTTGTGCTTTACTTACCTATCATTTGGAAACTATTATGGTTGATGTTTAGTCTTATTTAGACTACTTTTAATTTGAACTTCCTCATCTTTTGAAATGAAAACAGACAACCAACAAAATGGGTAATCAATACTGTAAAAATATTCTGTGAAGGTAGATGCGTGTATTTGAAAGGTAAGGTGTAGTGTTCAATTGTTTTGTGGAATTTTATTTATTGCATAATGAAACTGTGTGGGAGAAGATTGGCTTTGTGACATTTAATACGCTCAGTGTTATTTCAGGTTCAGATATTCTTATTACTGCTATAAAAGGTTGAATACGAAGTAAGCCTATTCTTTACTTAGCAATATTACAAACAGTTGATTTTTCGTATCATAGTAGGGCATTGTCGTGTTGAGATGGACAGGATATTGTTGCATTATTGTCATAAATACAGATTTTACGTAATACTTGTTACCACTCGCGTACGTACTACTTGTTACCACTCGCGTACGTACTACGACGGGAAGGTAATGTTTTCAGTAGTGTATAACATTCAGTCCACAGAGAAAACCCTAATGATACAATGGAACAGCTCCCCCCCCAGGAAGGACCGGGCCAAGAAAAACTGATCTCCCAGAAAGGACCAGGCCAGGAAGGACTAGCCCCCCCCCCCCAAAAGCGTCTTTGATGGACCCTCATCTGCGAGCAAATGCATCATGGATCATGTGATAGGGAGGGGTGGTGCAGACGGTTGGTCTTCGACTGAAAGGATTTCTTGTTACATTGATAAACACATCTCCGTGAAAAAGCATTCCGTCCCATTGAATAACTTGACAATTATTTGTATAGCAGGCAGTTAGTGGAAAGCTTTCCGCTCCGTTGAAAGCTTGACAGTTATTTGTGTAACAGACAATCATTTTCAAATATTACTTGTGATACTTTTCAGTGTTAATGCTGGTCCGTCCACACAAGTGTTCATTGAAATGTAGAATGTACTTCAGTACATACACATAGTTGGTATCTTGTTGAGCTGTAGAGTGTAAGTCGTAGACAAAAAATAATGTAGTTCATAGCATAATGTAGTAGCGTATTAATCTTACTCAACGTGTCTATGTGACGCACTTAGTGCCACACAAAATTAATTGCGTTTTGAAAACATTCCAAGTGTACTGGTCATAGGCTTTCAATTCATTTGAAATATTGCTCACAATTTTTTTCATAGGTTGATTTCATTATATTCAATGACCTAACAGATGCACTTGAATAATTTACCTGTGCTGAATGTTCTGAATTTGCAGTCTTCAATTCAAATTTACTAGTACATCCAGTGTTTTAAAATTTATTTTGCAAAAGTTCTCCACGTAAAGACGGTAAGATTTTTGGTTGATTACAAAGATTACCACTGAAGTCTTGGTATTGGTCTCAGTTTTTAACATTTTACAGTACGTCTGACACCACTTTCTTGATTTCCTTTATTGAAATAATTGATGATGCACTTGGAAGTTATGTCAGAAGGGACCGAAAAGAAAGCATGCAGTTATGTTTTGTTTCTTTAGTTTGACTATCAGCTGAAGTACGCTATTAGCATGTTGAAATTATAAATAAAGAATTGATTAAACTGTTGAATACTGGTGCTGTATTATGTGCAAGGGCGAATCTATGTAGGGGGCGCCAACCCTTAAAGACTACAATTTATTTGCTAAAAATCTGAGAAAATACATAAAATTAAGAAAAAATTGCGTCATTTGGGGTCACAGGCTGGTGTAAAGTTTACAGTCGCCCCCTTCCCATTTTCGTATGGCCCCGGGGTGATTGAAATCAGATCTTTGATTTCGGAAACCCCCATCTTGATATCAGATACCCTACCCCTATGCCATTGACATTTACAGATGCATTTTTCAAAAATGCATCTGTAAATCTCAAGAAGTCTGTAAATTTACATCATTTACATCTGTAAATTTACAGAATACTTCAGATTTACAGACACATTTTTGTTACAGACACTGAAAATTTACAGACTTCTTCAGATTTACGTATTTTTGTTACAGATACAGTGACAGATCCAGGATTTCCCAGGGGGAGGGCACCAACCTATTATTTGACCAATTTTCCCCCAAAGCCGCATGAAAATGAAGAATTTTTGGCCCAGGGGGGTGTGCACCCCGCCTAGATCCGCCAATGAGATGGTGACGTTTGTAACAGTTCATCTGCCATCATGCATACAATGCATCACAATACCGATAATTGGTAGAAATTTAGTGGGGTATGCATGATGGCAGATGAAATCAAGGGGGTTTTTGAAATCAGGCATCTCTGATTTCGTGTTGCCCGGGACCCAGGGGAGTTTCCTGAAAACCCCTGGAGGGGGCATACTGACAGGGGGTGGAGGGTATCTGAAATCAAGGGAGGGGGTTCTGAAATCAGCCATTTCCGATTTTGTACGGCCCAGGGCCTGGAGGTGGGGGGTGTTCCTGGAAATAGAATGTCTAATTTCGTATGCCCGGTCGGGGCGGGGGGGGCTACTGAGAGGGGGTGTCTGAGACGTTTAAACGTGACTACAGCAACCCCCCCCCCCCGATTTAATTAGGCCGCTTCACCAGTATCCGAAATATGGTCAAAATACCATCACAAACGTTTTGTTCCGTGCCCTCTCTCAATTGAAATTATTTGTATTCTAACATTGGACCAAGACAAATACCGAAGAACAGCTGCACAACAAACTGTTTGAGGGAAATTACAGGGAATATTTGAACAGATAGTGCTCATCAATGCTTTTGTATTTGTTCGCATGTTTCCATATTTAATCTATATTTTGAAGCAGATAAATTCCATTTCATGCCAATAGTGACAGACGGAAAATTTTAAAGAAACAAAGAAAATTGTTTCATTTGATTAAATTTTGCATGGGATTTCAATGACCACTGTAATTTCAATTCTCGTTAGATTGTATTTTCTTCCACATTAATTTAAAATTAACAGTATTTGATGGGCTTAGATCTTAAGATGTGGAAAAGGAAGTGGCTGTAGACATTGGGTGGTTAATTTAACATTCATCGATAAAGAGTGGAAGCGTTGGCAGAATAATTGAGTGAAATTAGCCAAAAGAAGCACTTCATTCGAGTGGCCGACACCTACTCAAACTGTCCCCTTAACCAGTGCAAGGCCTGATTTAAGCAGCCGCTGATTCACTTGCCCGCTTGTTGCCCAATAAAACATTTAAGCTGTAAAGCTGCATAACAAGTGTTTTGGATTTATAAATGGGAGATGATAGAATACTCAAAGAATTCTGAAACAAATATAAAATATAAAATACAAATATAAGTTCAAAATTCAGTAAACCTGGACCAAATTTGGTCAAGTAATTTACAAAGTGATATTGGAAAGGTGAACGAGAAGCACTTCGATACACAAATTCCATTCTAGTTTTTCACGATAAGCAATTCTGATCCAGAAGTGGATTTCTATTCATTGCTATTGCAGGTGTTAATAATTTAAGTATGCACATTCTAGCAAGGATCGGCAATCTTAAAAATACAGAAAGTCCTCCTGCGTGAGCGCAAGAGCCATACTGCGCGTGCCACTCACTCTTGTGTCCCGGGGGGGGGGGGGTGTTGTCCCGGGGGGGGGGGTGTTCCCCCTTGTCCTGGAGGGAAGGGAAACTCCTTGTCATGGCAGGGGAGGGGGTGTGCCTTCAGGACATGGGACAGGACTTTTTACAGGAGCAGTGACAGGACTAGGGGGTACCCCTTCCCCTCCCCAGAAAGGACCAGGGATCAGAGGCCAGGGGGTACCCCCTCCCCTTGGAAAGGACCTGAGGCAAGAGACCAGGTGGTACCCCTCCTTCCCTGTTAGCAGACAAACACCTGTGAAAACATTACCTCCCCCCCCCTTCGGATGCGGGCGGTAAAAACTCTCATCTGTAAAATTTAAATTGTGATAAATTTTAAAAATTGCATTTGATATCTCTCAGATCTGTCAGGTTTCCTTACAGTTAAACCCCGATTAATTCAGAAATATTTCGTTTATTTCATTGGTTTTTGTACGTTTTGTGACCACACTTAGTTTGAGTCATTTTAAGTTTCGGCATTTAATTTGATGACATAATTTTAATTACCTAATTTAATGTGCTTTTTCTCAATAGAAATCTTATCATCCAAATAAACTTCACCAAATCAGACCAAAACAGAAACCTAATCTATTCCGGAAAAATTCAAAAGGGAATATAACCTGCAACAGTATATCGGTAGTTGGACTTCTTCATCGAAAAAAAACTAGTTTAAGGACAGTATTTGTCCATGAAATAGTGTGGTGAATGTTCTGAATGTCTGGGTAGGCCTTTCAAAAGACCAGTGCGGGAAGATAGGATTCATTTTGTAATATGATTAAGGGATTTAATTTGAATATTTTAATGGGTCGACTCCATAGTAAATTATCTTTGTGCTGCCGCAACCTGCCGTTAGATGTTGTCGTAATATGGAATTAATTGAAGGAAGCATCTCATGTGTTAATATTTAATTAAGTGTTGTCACTCCTACAAATTACATCCATTATATGTTGTTAACGCTGCAAAGGTCATCACTGTAACACAAGGTGATGTACAAGTGGCGACAGCGGAACTTATTTTTCTTTTAAATTACAGGTGGGTAAAAATTCAGATTCGATTTTATGGTAAAATTCTGAATAAATAGTTATTGTCCATATTTTCTAATTCGACTGGCGAAGTCACCATGCTATAATTGAATGTGAAGTGGGAAAACTTTAGAACAGGGACTGTAAAACATGTTTAGCGCAGGTACCAAACGACACATGTAAAATAGACAGAGAAAAGGAATCTGGTTATTTTACCTTGACACGGGGAAACTTTGACTTTAAGATGACCTAAATCTTTTAAGCAAGCTTCCATTCAATACAAGCATAAACAGACAAAAATGATGTAAAATATTACGTGTTTGATGTATCTGCATCGATGCTTAAGTGTTCAAACGTTTTTGCTCAAAAGTCAGACAGAGACTGACAGATATAACAACTAACTATTCGCAGACAAGGAGGGTAAATACTGGAAGAAACTTCAATGGTGACTCGGTGTCCGCATCTGGTAAATAGGACAGCTTCTGCCACGCGCCTCAAGATGCTATTCTACTTATTCGAGTTTTTCCTGATTAAATTCTAAAGGATCTGCAGCATTTACAGAAAAATAAGTAAAAAAAAGTAAAAAGGAGTATTTGAACCTGTTATCTCTTGTGTAAGAAACCAGCATGCTACAACATTGCCATGAAGACTCTAGTAACATGTAGACTATCTATAAATTGAACCCATTCATTCTCCAGTGATTTTTCAGAGTCTCTGCATCCATTCTGCATTCGCTGAATTCATTGAAAGTTCTAGGAAAAACTCTATTGAACAGTGCCGCGTAAAAGCTCCAATCCAAGCAATTGCGTGACTCAATCCACCAATTAAGTGTACGATGGTGCTTAACTTTATTTGGTCTGAAAACTAAAACCCGAGAGATTTTTTATCAGTGATTGTGGTATCTGTGTAATGGTGTAATCGGATTTTTCACGATGCACGTTTCTGTCAGATTATCTGACTGATCTCTACAGAGGGAAGAGCAAAAGAAATTTTGTAAAAAATTGCCCCCAGTGGGGTTGGAACCCAGGACCTCCACATCACCACTCTAATGCCTTACCAACTGAGCTAGGCAGGAATCTGTTGGGAAGGAGATTTCTGAAGTAGCACAGTTGGCAGAGCATTGGCCTCATGATCCGGAGGTCCTGGGTTCCAACCCCACTGGGGGCAATTTTTGACGAATCTTTTTTGCTCGTCCCTGTATGAACTGACAGAAGCGTGTATCGTGAAAAACCAGATTGGTTATACTTAGAAATTCCATAATAAAAAACTATTTCTGTTCAGCTTATCAGAAAAAGTTGCAGCGACACAGATTTACATCTAACACAGTCAGCACTGAAAAGCGAGCAATTACTTTTGCACAATGAAATGTTACATAACAGCAGCTGGTTATGAAATACCACTGTTGGGTTCATTTGGCCAATCCATTTCCCTCCACCTGTGATGTAAGATTCGCAAATGAACTACTTTGTCCTTGGTGCAAGAAGTCCGTGAATCTATGATGACCTTCCTCTTGTTGACTGCCAATCATATCAGCAATACAAGTTGCTTAATGAATCCCATTAGGACTGTTCTGAGTTTGTCTCTTTGTATTAATGAAAACAAGGTTATCATCAGATTAGTTACTTTGTAAGTGGAAGGTCTTCGGTTTTTCAATTGCCATAAAGCAGCTGCATGGAATTCCACACCTTGAAAATATGACACAGCATTACTTATGGTGTGAGGTGCCATTAACCTAAACTGACGTTTAAAACGGTCACATGGTGATTGGTAATATTGGAAAAATCTCTGCAGGCTTCGCTGTTAGTCATGTGGAGTTTCATGCGATTAAGTGACACTGCTCATTAAGAGTCACCCGAAGCCATATATACTTTGGGGACCAGAAAATGGGGACCAGTGAAAAATAGGCATCAGTTGAATGGGGCTTCATAATTCTTCAAACTTCCTCGATGAACTTAATTTCTTTTTGTATGACCATAACAAATTCCCCAGAGATTCCAAAATTACTCATTTTATTACAGATAACTTGAAATCAATGCAAACTTCAGACACATGTGAGAGTTTCACGAAATTTCGTCAAGAACTATTCAGTCGAAAAGATAATTGAAAAGGAATGTATTGTTTACAAGGCAAGTTTCATGTTTAAACCAAATATACTTCATCTATTGTGTAATTGACTTTGAATCAATCACTGAAGAGTTATCAGGATGAACAGGAACTGAGTAGCAGAGATAATGTCTACTTCTTGAAGATTGATGATATGCTTTTAACAGGAGAATCCTTAGTATTCTATGGAAAGGCACATTCTCATAGAGAAAGTTGTGTCTGATTTGCAAAGCATAATTTGTCATAAGAAAAAACTCTAGGCTGACAGTAATATAAAGATGTTAAATTGAACTTTGTTCGTGCTTGGTCTCACATTTTCTACTGCTTCCTGATCGAGCAAAGTTTTCTCGATAATAAATCTCAACCATTATTCAAACGTATGCTGTAAATAGTCAAAATGAGCAGAGTCAAATTTTTGTTTCAATTTTACAATATCTTTGCCAAAATTTACCAATTTTTCAATAAAATCCTGGCACGTTGTCAGAATGATCTATTTTAGGGAAAACTCGAACGATTCTTGCATTGCATGATTTCCCGAATAACGTTTAACATTCTCCAGAAAAGAGCACCAAGCGAGGAATTTTCCTCGAAGAAATCTACAACTAAATCCAGGTCCACAATTGGGAAAATCTGTTGTGCTTAGCTCTGTCACGCTATGTATGCTGGAATTAAAGCAAGAGAATTCCCACGACAAGATTAAATTAGCTGCTGGCCTCTGGGTCAGCCTGGCTGGAGTTCATTACATCATGTTGGCAGTTTGCGATGTCAACCGATTTCCTGTGTCAATTATTCTTCCTAGAAAGTATTTGCTGATATCTGTATCATAAGTGGATCTTTTCCCATAGTCTCAAGAGAGCCTCCAACGGGCTTCTTGAAATCTGGTCGGATTAACCTTTTCATTACAGTAATTCTCTATCAATTTGGTGGTTGTAATCTTTATGAATTGGGTATTTGGAACTATTGTCTCACACACAGTGTGTTTTGGTGGACAGGTTGAATCTTAGCAAGGGCAAGGAAACTCATGGGACAGAGAGAAATGATCCTTTTCTTGTCATGCTGAGGATCCAGTTAAACTTGATAACATTGCACGTTGATTTAAAATATTTTGCCCTGAAAAGGTGACGTCTAAGCAAAGAACCTGTACGAAATTTATCTTTTTGATGTTTATCTTTTTACTTTTGAACAATTGACAGTTCAAAATATTTGTAGATCTATGTAATTTCAAGTGGTGGTGTGTACATCTCTTATTTAAACGGAATATCAAAGATGAGACACAAAATAAAGATGTACATGCAATAAGAAATTTTGCTGTTACTCAACAGGAAAGAGCTGGCACACACTTTCCCATGGGTCGGAGTTAACTTAATCTTGTATCTTGTATTCCATTATCCAATTTTGTGTTCATGCCAAGAACACTCGTTAGGTTGACTTGCATCCAGATCTCCGTAATTTTCTTTAAACACATGGCTGATATCCACACTTTTGAACTTGTCCTGGTTATTAACGTGGCATTTTTTCTGATTCCATATGAATTCAAATCGTTTCACTTTCGAGGTTTTCACAAATGAACATAAATGCCATTAATGACATATATGTTTTGCTGTGAAATAAATCGAATAAAAATAATTTGGTGAATAACTTCTTATTCATGAAAAAGTCGTGTTTGGCATAATTTTTGAACCAATGTTATTTCCATTGCGTGAAAAAGTCTTAATTCACATATGTGTTGAAGTAATGTTGATTCCGATGCATGAAAAAGTCTTAATTGGGGTAATTCTGTACATAATGGCACATCTGTGGAAAATTTGAAATATGTTTGAAATAACTGGATTTTCTATTTCCATCGAACAATGTGTTATTTTTATAAAATTGTGCTAAAGAACTCGGGCAAGCTAAAATAAGTTAATGGGTAGTTAAATCACTGTAATAATTTTTCTGTCACCTTTACATTCCCACCAATGTTTCGATAATGTGCAATGCTGGATAGTACAAGAATCGAAGTTCTTGCTTAGTGTGTACTGAAACTATAATGAAAGCACAGGTGGCCAACTGTAGCAACATGCTTCAAAACACTTCCTATTTCATGAACGTTTCTTCAAGGGCACCACAAACAAAAAGTCAAAGGTTTTACATTGAAAATCATAAGGAACAAATCAGTGAGTCTCTGTTCATCTAATTACGGTTAATATCAAAATTTGATAGCAGTGACAGTAGATGTAATTTTACAACAGACTGCCTTTGACCATATGTACATTTGAAATGTTGTGCGCATCATTTGCAGCATTTCTGTTTTTTTTCTTTGCAATCTCAAATAATTTATTGTCAATAAGGTAACTTAAATGCGATAAATATTGAAGCTGACTGAAAAGCTATGTGTGCACTAAGCTAATCATGTACAACTCAGAAATTGTTCCTGTAACTCGTATGCCACTTATTGAAAAGGAAAAAAATAAACTTGGTAAAAAATCTATTTATTAATAACAAACTGAATTTAGACAATCGGCAAAACATCAGATGAGATGTAATGCCTGAATAGGTTTGTTTACAATGCTAATGCTGTTGAAAAGAAAAAGATTAGTTTTTTCTCGATTTTATCATGACAAACATTTTGTCATGAAATCTAAATTCTAGTCAGCCATAAATGGCTTAAATGTTCACATGTAATATTAATGTTGGCAACTCTTAGCATATACTGAGTTAGTAATTTTTACTTAAACTGGAGGAAGATCTGGAAGTTCATTATCTTCTTCAGGACTTTCTGCATCAGTGTCGTTGAATGTTTCCTGGAAATGTTTCCAGAAAATGTCTGGATCAGCCAGTTGGTTCTGATATAATTCTCCAGGTTCGTACGGTTCTTCTTGATCTACGGTGAAGAATCACTCTGTAAAGTACAATTGTGAGTAAGAAAATATTGTCTCAGATTTCACAAATTCAAAATTTGTGATGGAAAAGATCACAAGCAATCACTCTAATTTCCTGGCAAGCCTGAAAAGTCAAAGCTGTTAAATTGTTCAAAATATATGTCTAGCGAAAGTCTAAAAGGAACAAGTAAATTATACAATCCCTAAGGACAGTCAAAAATAATTGCATCCATAGATATGTACCTTGTTCATTTGTTTTCTCGGATTCCATCTCCTTGCGAACTTCTTGCCTGAACTTTTCCAAGTCTATGTCGTTCTTTGCAGCTGAACCTCATATGTAAGCAGTGTGCTCAATGACATTCTTATTGATTCCCTGAGTACACATTTTTATCTGTTGAAGAATTTCTTCCTGTGATGCCTGGGATGAACTGAAATGTTGACATAGAAATGGCAAATTTAAATAATTGTGAGAATTGAGTACCCTATTAACTGGTGGGAAATGATACATTGCATGGAACAAAGAATTAAATTACAAAAGATATGGAATAAAAATTTACGATGCTTTTTCTGCCTTGAACGATTTCACTATATCTTCCACTTTGTGGGATTCCTCATCAGATGACAATGTTATGTCCATTTTCCTAAATA